>JZKD02S1775419.1:12962-41072 GCA_000966675.3 Picea glauca
ACAAAAATCCTTAGAGCAAGAAAATTCCCTTGCCAGGTTCCTAAATGATAATTCTATCTGTAGACATGGGGGATCTAGGAAGTCACCCAAAAATATTTTTTCTACTTGGATTAGTAGAAATTCACATGCCAAATATCAATTTGATACAAGACGCCATGGGCGTAGGTTAAACAATTGTTCAGAAACTAGCTCCTTTGTTAAAGCACTGAGTTTTATGTCCATTGATGCAATTGGGAACTCTGGTAGGGTTCTAATGAAATGGAAAAATTGTGTTTCTCTTATAACATCATTTTTTATGGATTCAAGTATTTGAACCAAGTCCATCCTCAAGGCACTCGAAATTGTTATTGTCCTGAAGAGGACAAATAGGTCTTCTAGGAGGCTTTTCTTTTCTTGATCAACATTTTGTTAAGGAGGAGAAGATTGTTATAGGAGGTGATCTTAACTTCACCATCTATGGGGCAGAGGTCTAGGGATTGAATTCCAAGTTGGATAAAGATGTTGCATATTTCAAATACAAGTTAGAATAAACTAGATTAGTAGGCGTGGAGCCCATTGGAACAGTTTCCAACATGGAAGTAGAATAGAGGAGCGCAATCCTTGATGACAGCGCTAGATCAAATTAGAACTTGGGTAGAAGTAGTTGGTTTCTCCAATCAAAGTGTTATTCTTCTTCAAATGGAAAAACTGAATCACAAACCATCAAGTCCCTTCAAATTTAATGACACCTGGTTAGAGGAGGAATACTACAAGGAGTTGATTGAAAATGAATGGATAATGTATGATCCAAACCAAGGAGAGTAAATCTTCTTCGAGTTTATATCTGCTCTTAAAAAAAAGTTAAAAAGGCATCCAAAGAATGGGTCGCTCTTAGAACATAAAAAATGGATAGAGACTTAAAGGACGTTAATCTTCTTCGAGTTTATATCTGCTCTAAAAAAGGTTAAAAAGGCATCTAAATAATGGGTCTCTCTTAGAACATAAAAAATGGATAGAGACTTAAAGGACGTTGAGAATGAAATCAAAGAGTTATTTGAAGGAAAGGGGAATGCTCTTTTCAACAAGGAAGAGCTTCTGAAAATGAAAGAAATAGAGGGGGGAAGCAAAAATCTTGGCCTAGACAGACTAGGTAAGGATTGGAAGATCATGCTCACTAACTGATCTTTTGTTTCTTGGTGATCTTCTTTTATTCATTAATCTAAACGCTAGAGAAACCAATAAACTAGAGGAAATACTAGATTTGTATGGAAAAGCAATAGGAATGGAAATCAATCTCCTTAAATCTTCCATTGGTTTTAATGGTCTCGAAGTTGGGGATCAACAAAGATTAATTCATGAATTTCTTTATCAACTTATTATGCCAATTCTTGTGGTTAGCTTCAATAGTTTTCTTGATGATTTGAATCAGTGTTTTGTTTGTTGATTCTGCTAATCCTTTTCCCTGAGGGTAATAATTGGATCACTTCCCCATGATTATTCCATTTCTTTCAAAAAATACTTAGTTGTTGTGACAATATATATGAATGGCCTTTGTTAGATTTAGGGTTTATTGGACCAATCACATCTAAACCCCATTGAGAAAATGGTTGCTCCACCATGGATTTTTGTAGTGGCATTGCAACTCTTTTCATTTTTCCTGAGAAATTCTGACATGGGATGCATTTACGAACAAATTCTTAAGTGTCCTTGAACATAGTTGGCCAGTAAAAACTAGCTCTAATTATTTTGTGGGTTGTCATAGCTGGTGAGAAATTTCCTCCACAAACCTCGTTGTGAAATTCATGAAGCACTTCTTTAGATTTTGAATTATTTAGACATCTTAGCAATACACCATCAAAATTTCGTCTGAACAATACTCCAAATACTAGAACATAATGATTTGCTTTCATTTTCAAAGTTCTTCTCTCTTTTGAGGAACCAAATTTTAAACAAAATATTATATCTTTATACCATTCATAATTTTCCAAGCTTTTTCTCGAGACTATAGCACCAAATGTTGGGAGGAGAAATACTTAAAGCTTCAATACTTTTCATGAATTTACATAGACCCTCACCTTTGACAACTTTTAAAGGTTTGATTTCTAATTCATATTCTTGAAGTTTGGCCAACCAACTTGCCCATATTCTTTCCATGAGTTGTTGATTCAAAAGCATTTTGACAGGTGATTGAGGAACATAAGCAATGACATGAATCGACGTAATGTTGTGTTCATGAAATCAATTGGGAGTTCCTCTTGCTTCTAATTTTTCTAAGTAAGTATATAAGCAATGGTTTCATATGAGGAAAAACAATACAATATAAATTCTTTATCAAAATCCAGGCTAACAAGTACATGGGCAGTACTAATGGCTTGCCTGACTTCTGTGAAATCCTTTTCAATTTCTGATTTCCATTCAAACTTTTGATATTTATTTATCAATGTTTTTATAGGCTTGACAATGGTAGCATAATTGGGAACAAATCTTCGAACAAAATTTATCTTACTGAAGAACCTTTTTTATGTTGGAGGATTGCTCAATCATTTATTAATTTGATTCATTCTACGTCAATATAGACTCCTTTTCTTACAACATACCCTAGCAATTTTCCTTCTGTTATATCAAATAAACACTTTTTAGGATTCAATGATACTTCATACATTATGCACCTTTCAAATGTCTTTTTGAGATGTCTGATATGTATTTCTCTTGATTTTGAATAAACTATTAGGTTATCTTGGTAATTAGCCATGAATTTTCAAACGAAGTCTTTGAAAGCGTGATCCATTGCTCTGTGGAATGTTGTGCCTACATTTTTTAATCTGAATGACATTTTGGCATAAGCCTAAGTTCCTTGTGGTGTTACAAACATTTTTTTTGGTCTATCTTCTTCTCCTACAAGGACTTGGCTATACCCTGAAAACCCATCTAACATAGACATTAATGCAAATCATCTAACTTGCTAAAGAAGCATTTCCATATTAGGTAATGGGCAATTATTTTTATGTTGACTTGATTAATATCCCTAAAATCAATACACAAGCGGATTTCACCAGTCTTCTTCCTTACCACTACTAAATTTAAAAGCCAATATGAATGTCTAATAGGAGAAATTATACCACATTTCTTTAATTTCTCAATTTATATCTTTACGAGAAGCTTTATCTTGGGATTTATTACTCTCAACTTTTGTTTGAATGGTTTGGCTCATTCTTTCAGAAGTATGGTATGTTGGAATATTGATTTATCATATTCTTTTAAATCATCATAACTCCATGCAAATACATCTTGAAAATCTTTAAAAAGCTTAGTATATTGATCAATCTCTTCTTTGGTGTAGTCGGTAGCCAATTTTATATACTTTGGTGATTCTAGAGTATCGATGTTTATCTTATGTGTTTCTCAGACCTTTCTTATAGAGGGCTCTTCCCATGGTTTTGAAATTTTATTTTGGTCATATCTCGTAAAGAGGGATTCCAAACTGATATACCTTTTTGGGGAAAGTTTATGACTTTGTTCATGAACTTCTCCCTGTAAGTTATGATCTTCTATTAGATCAACTTTAGTTATGGGATCTATTATCACTCGAGGAGTCCTTCTAGGTTGTAGATCGAAGAAGCTTGGTAACTTAACTAATATCTTAATGATTTACTCAAATGGATCAAGTCAGATGACTAAATCAGACCTGCTCTCTCAAGACATGCATAAACATACCAGATGACAAGGATTTTAACTATCACTGTTCAGAGGGTTTGTAAATAAGTGAATGTATGAAGAATTCTTACTATGCTAGCAGACTCGCATATAAAGATACATGAATGGCCAGTCACAATGAGTAAATGATATTTTCAATTCAACTCATCAAAGCAAAGATAGGATGATAACTATTAGGCTTTAGACAAACAGAATAAACATGAATTAAACATCCATGTGCAAATATATAATAGATAGGAAAAAGTAAATCTGAACAGGTAATTGCAAAAGAAACTTGTATTAATTGATCTGCAAATGAGAAGCTTAAGTACAGAGTGTGATAAAGTCTCCAAGGTCGAACCCTTTTTTCCTTAGAATTAATAGGCTTTATATCCTTTACAATATAGATCAAGATCCTATAAACATGGATCTGATATACTAAAATAGAATAAAATCAAAACATTTCTTAATAATAGGATCAAGTCCTATTATAAGGGATCAAGCCCTTATCCTAATCTTTAACAATCATCGACAACTCCAATAATCTTTGACATCTTCATTATCATTCAAGGTGATGACAAGGCACTTTGAACTCCTTCTTTGACAACTGAACACTTTTTGACCAAAAATAGAAAGGCCAATAATATCTTCCACCTTAGCATCTGCCTCAAAAATTGGAGAAGGATAATGATCTGTATCCTTTTAATATTTATCTTTCATTTAAAACTGTCCCCACACAATCTAGAAACGAAATCCTTGATCGAGGAAAAAGGAAGAGCAATCTTCTAGTCTTTGTGCTTTCGGTGGCTTAGAGGTATAAAATGGTGAGGGGTAAGCCGCCAAAACTGCAGATTTCAAAACTGCAAAAATTTGATTCTTTGATTTGTATAATCTTCAGGGTTTTTTATCAAGTATTCTACACCTGTTTTTTGCATTCTTGCTCGTATGGTGTTTCTTTCCTTATGGCCTGATGCCTTTGATATGTCAAAATCTCAAAATAGATCAAACTCTGCTAAGACACCTGTGTAACCATGATAACTTAGTCATTATCGACATAGATATTATATTCTGAAATCACGACCTTGCAAGCATAATAGATTTCGCTAGATCTGTAAACAAAAGGCTCAATCTTTCTTTCATCAAGGATTGTTGCTCGATGATGGTGTCACGGGTGAAAGGAATTCAAAGCTCAAGGGATCAGAGCCAAGGGAAGCTCCAGCATTTGCTCGAGATTTTGATATAATTTCCAATGGTAGCTTTGTATTCATTGACCTAAAATCATTCACTGAAGCCACAGGGTGACTAGATGAATGAGTTAGATTGAACGATGAAACCAAGCCAGAACTTGAGTTGCTATGACCTGGAATAGAAACTTGAAGTGTTCTCAGCCTTGATTGTGAAGTTGGACTATGATTTTGATGTGTCAAATGAGTCTGACCCATTTCAGGTCGATGTCCTAGTGCACCTTGACTACTTTGCAGCATAGATGTTGTCTCAGTGGAAATATCTCTAATATTTCAAGACATGATACCTGATTTCCAAAGAGAAAATGGCTGACACTCTTCCAACTCCCTTCTAGGAGGTCGCTTCTCCTTCTCACTCATCATAGGTTTATTCATATGAGACAAGGGTCCATGCATCTACCAATCACTGTCAGGAAGAGCGCGTTCCAGGCCCATTCTTTGCTCTCTCTCTCTAAACCTGGCCACTTGTTCAGGTCACTAGGAAAATAATCAGAATCAATACCATTCTTGTGAGTTAAGAACACTAGGCCATAACTGGTGTCAGTTGAAATGTTGCATGATGTTAGACTGCTCACTATAAATATTGCCCAAGCTTCGTTCTCATGTTCACCATTAGATCGGGTATCTGGAAGAAATATTTTTTCAATTGGTGTATTAATACGAAAACAAAAGGGAGCTCAACGCTTACAATTGACATGTCAACTTATGCTTGACTCATGGCCTTGAAGTTTGACTTGTCAATTTAGCATATATATTGGGATTGCATGTTAACTTGTGGTTTGATTCATGGAATGGCTTAACTTTAGAGTTAGGCCTATGGATTAACTCATTGTGTGAGTCATGTCTTGGTTATGACTCATGGCTAGCATGTGGGCTTTCCAAAATTTTGTTTTAAAAACCATAAGACCCAAGAGACTAGGTTTGATTTGATTTGAAACAAGACTCGGACTTAGGCATAAGATTTAGGCATGTAGTTTTGGTGTGATATGGCTTAGGTTTAGAATCACTTCGAGCACCCACCACTTTACAACAAAAATGTGTATTATTGTTTGACAGTATAAAACCCAATAAAGCTAGGGTTATAGACTAGGTATCATTTATTTTGCATTTTTGTATTGCAGTTCTAGAGGAAGAAACCAAAGAATTTATGGGCAAGAGTGATCAATGGGAGCTGGATGAAGAATTTGGAGATTAAAACACTGACCAAAAAACTGAGGAAAATGGCAAATTAAGCACGAACGAATGAAGTTCCTCAAAATTTAATAGTACATTTTGAGTGCTAACACGATCATCATTTGTAATAAAATTTACAACATGCTCATCATTTTCAAAATCTTGTAAATATTCTTGATTATTTGGAATTGATGGTCAAAAAATAGTCTTCACATGATAAGTGCCTTGTCCTTAAAAATACTCTATGTTAAATAGGGATGTGGCTACTAGTAGTGCATCAGAATTTTGTTTCTTTTATCTAGTAATAAAAGATATGTTGAAAGAGTTGAAAGAATCCATGAGCTCTGAAACCTTTTTTGCATAACATTTTATCTTTTCCTTTGTAACCTTATATTTCTTCATGACGTGATTAATAATTTGTTTTGAATCACTAGTGATCACTAAGCTCTCAAATTTTTGTTTCAAGGGAAATAATCATACCTTGAATTAGTGCTTCATATTCTACCTCGGTATTTGTGCATGGAAATTCAAGTCTCATTACATGTGGGTGTATAACAACTTCAAGGATTTTAAAAATGATTCATGCTCCATTTCCAGATTTAGAATATGCACCATCAAAGGACATCATCCAATAACCTTGAAAAGAGTTCTCCTTTTCTTATTTTGGAATGTTGAATTGCTATGAATAAAAAACAACATAGTTTCCCATTCCATTGTCAATATAATTCATCATCAACTCATTCTATTTTTTCTCAAAGAAACAGGTTTTATAACTTCTTTGGGAACTCTAATTATGTTTCCATTCTTGTGAGGAAACATCATACAACTTCCATCGTTCATGATATAACCTCCAATCATCGAACACCAATTGTTTCCAAGAAAAACTCCATATGTTGGAGGAAGATCTACCACTATAATAGTAAATGTCGTTATGGTATGACGAGCCACAGTTATCCAAGAACAAAAATATTTTATTTCCCCATAAGCTAAGACCTTTCTTGAGGCAATAGCATAAATATTTTCGTCAACCTCATAGTGTTTCATACATTCCATTCCAAGTTCTTGCATGAATGACAAGGGCATGATGTTGTCGGTAGCCCCACTATCAACCAAACAATTGTGCAAAATAACATCATGATTCTCTATGGTGATATAGAATGGTCGTACTTTTCCTCTTGACTTAGTTGATGAAAAGCTTTGTTTTTGTTTAGAATTTATAACTAAAACTTCCATTCTTTTCTCTGAATCATCAAGTATTCTTAACAAGTTTTCCCGTTGTTGTGGTATCTTGACTACCTCCATAAAAGGAAAAGTGATTCTTAGTTTAGATAAATAATCTATTACATTATAGGTCATTAGTTGTGAAGTCTTAGCCTCATTCGCAATAATTTATTGCTTTGTTGTTTCTTCTTGATTCACTTTAGTCTTTTCCTTTTTTGGAGATTCTTTTGACTAAAACTTGTTAGCTTGTGTTCTTGTTTGGACAACATTTTCTTGCAAGATGTCAGACTCTTCATTTTCATTAAAAATGTAAAAAGATGATTCTCATTCATCAGTCTGTATTGATTTTAAACTTTCGTCTTGGATGATATTTGACTCTTGATCAAGATCTTCGAAATTTTCTTCGTCAACAATTTCTTATAATACAACAGCATTGGGATTCGACACTCGAGGTGCTCTTGGCCTTTGTTCTTGACTTATAGCATAATTTCTTATCCTCTGCTCTTGGTTAGGAATTATTCTTTGTTCCTGAGCAGGAACTCTTGGGTTTTGATCTGTTGGAACAAATTTTTTAGCTCTTCTTAATGGGTAAAATCATGAATCTAGGTGTCTATTTTCCTCGTTTTAAAAAAGTATATATATTTTTTCAGAAGTTTTTCAACTTTCGGTAAACAAAAGTATTTTTTTTTTTATTTAGAATTTCACTTTACACTAAAAAAAAACTTTTCATGAATTTTTTTTATCTTTCTACAGACTATTATTTGAAATTTGTTTATTAAAATTCGATATGTCAATTTAGCGATTGTTTGGTAGTATGTTCCTTAAAAATGAAGGGACGGGTAATGAGTTATGTTTTTTGATGTGAATATACTCATTATTAAACATGTGTTTATGAAAAATAAAATATACAACAACAATCCAAACACACTCTATTAAAGTATGACTATAGTTTTGAATTTAACGGATGAATATTATAATTTCTACAATTTTTTGAATTTGACCAATTTGAAAAAGTTGCATATTTTAAACACGTTTAGTGAGACTCCATCTATTTTCCTTAATTTCGATTTAAAAATAAAATAAAATAAGTACCCTTTTGAAGAGGACAATGAAAGGTTCTGTAATATAAATTTTCCATAATTTTCAACTATGTATCATCGCAGATGTTGATTTTTAATTTTACTGAATCATTATGTCATCTAAAATAATATGCAGACAATTTTTTATAAAATTAATTTAAAATGCTAAAAAAAATAAGAATTGAATACAAATTGTATGAAATGAAATTCCATTCCATTCTGAAAATGTTGGTACTAGTTCTGAAACCAGACTCGCAATATTTTAAGGACTCATCTCCTTCCCAAGTTGGAGTAAGTTGAAGTGAACACATACTTTTCTAGAAAGTGCCATAGTTACAGGTTTTCAACTGAACTAATAGTTTGGTTGAAAGTTAGTTTTAACATAAAAACTAACTTTAGATTTAAATTTGTTGTGATATTTAAAATTGTGATTAGATTTTTCAAGGGTGTTGTTAGATTTAACTTTCGGCCGAAAAATTACCATTAACAATTTGTGTGACCTAATTTTCACAAAAGTGTTACCCAAATTCGTGATTTTACCCTAATATCGTTAACTCGCTTCACATATGTCGAATAGTCCTATTCATTTGAGCTATTTCCAATCTTTGCTTTATTTCTTGGGTCATAGATGGATCATTCCTTACAATTGGGATAACACCTTGGAAGATTGCCCCACCAATTCCTTGTTTTTCAACATTCTTCGAGGTTGATGCTCCTTGCTTTTCTATAGTAAAGTTATTCATTTACCTTTTAACTTTTCCAAGGATAATCCCACGATCAGCATTTGTTACTATCATAATTTCTTCCATTTATGTTTCTTTGTTCATATCTCCATCTAAGTCTTCTATTTGGGAAACTCTGATAGCATATTTTACATTTGTTGGTATGGAATTCTTATAACATCTGAGTATAACTAGATTATTTGGTTTTTTCTCCTTTCGAATTTGATTTGGCATCTTGAAAAATCACAAGTTGAAATCTTTGATTCTCTCTCCCTTTTTCAAATGGATTTGGGTGAACTGTGTGAGCAATGTATGGTATGCAACTGTGGTTGTATAGATGTTCATGAACATAGCTTCCAAATCATCAAATGATGAAATTGACCGAGCAAGAAGAGACATGTACCATTCATAGGTCGAGCCTATCAACGTCTGCAGAAAAAATCACACCATTACATCATCATGTTCTATTAGATGGATTTCACACATAATCAAAAATTGGTCCATGTGTCTATTTGGTTCCATCACTCTGTCTCCTGAAAATACTGGCAAGACTCCTTGTGGAAGAGTAGGTAATTGGTGTTGTTCCCATTGAAGATTGAGTGAGTTATTTCTAACCCTTCTTCGCATAATTCTTTGTCTCTAGTGTCTTTCTTCTTGATTCTCAGGAATTTCATTTATTTCTTCTTTGTCACCCATTTTTTGAGTTTCTCTTGTCTCGGTTATAGATCCTTCTACAACTTCATAATTTTGAAGTTGTTTACTTTTACTTCGTGTTATTGGACCTTTGTATGTTTACAGTATTTTCTTGATTTCCATCTCTTTGTCTTTGTGTTCTTGTGATTTCTCTTTATTCTTCGGGATCTAGATTTTCCCACGATCTTTCTAGTTATTCTCAGGTTATTGTTGTTGTTATTGTCAAGTTATACAAATGATCCAATATGCTATGTTGATTTCTAAGACCAATTTTCAAATTCGGTCAATTTGGTTCAGGTTGAATCAATAGATTTTGGTCTATGAAACTAGCCTTTTTCTCTCCTGAGTATGGTCGCCAAAAATGTTGATCTAAAATATTGTTTTACAATCTCAAGGTCAACCTCAAAAGGATATGAATCTCCCTATGTTTTTAGAGAGGTGGTACTCCTATTTTTCTTATGAAATTATAAACAGAAATAAACAAGGTCTTAGAAGGACCAGACTTTTGAAAAGACCAACATTCACATTTAGAACGGTACCTGAGACTAGGACCAGGTATATTTTAAAGGGAATATATATAATATATTACAGAATACATAAACCAAATGAGTATGATAAATAAGAGGCTGACATTTCCATCTCAACATTTATCAATATAGTAAATAGTGTCCATAGTAAAGAGATAAGAAATATGAACCACATACATAAGATAACTTTAAATGATCATTCCATTAAATGCAAAAAATATTATGATGGATAAAACATTTGGAAACTCAAGCTTCAAATCAAAGTAATTGAGAATACAATATTGTAGTATCCCAAGTAGTTCTCTCGGGGTCTCAAAAATTAATATAAGTCTTTAAAGAAAAGAGATGAATTTTCCCTTCAAAGAGGACTAGAAAGGGGCTCCTGCGGACCATAAAATGAAAAAATCTAGAAGATAAGAGGAAAATAATCAAGGATCAACATGGTTTTCATAGAATACTGAGAAATAGAAGGTGGTATGACAAATGATTGTGGAAGAAATAGACATAAAGGGGAACAAATTTGTTGTTTGGATAACTATGATGGAAAGTTATCGTAACCATTTACTTGCTTGGAGGTGTTTCTTTTATATATTCATGTTGTAGTTGAGGTGGCATAACCATTGCAGTTGTTTATTGATTTTTTGACTCAGTAATTTTGATTAATTCCCTTTTCAACCACTCCTCAATATACTCCCTTAAAAGAGTTATAGTAATTCTATGCTTAGTTTTAATTTCAAATCATTCATTTTCAAATTCTATCAGATCCATGTCTGATTGATGCAACATGTCATCAACTTCATCATTTCTATTGATATAAAGAACTAACGATTTTTCAACTCCTTCTTCGTAAAATTCTATCATTTCGGTAAATTCATTTTCCCAAGCAACTTTTAATGCATTAAGTTGTCCCATTCAGGTTTCATTTGATAAAATCATGGTATCCCTCAATAAATCGGGACCATCAAGTTCCTTCATAAGATCCACAAGATTAAGAAACAAATCACTTTTTTTTTTCAAAACATCAATTGCATTTATTCAAATCTTTAATTCTTCTCAACCAAGATGCATTGACATATTCCATCTAGTAAGTCGAAGGGAGTTTTTGATCTTTTCTATGAGCTTCACCTAAGCTCCAGACTTTATCTGAGAATGTACTCATAGATTCCTTGTAAAATCCTTCATCATTTTCCATGTCCTTTCGCAGATATTCCTTGAAATTTTGTATTCTCAATGAAAAACTAGCAACACTTTGAGCAAGGTCCAAAATTTCTTGAATTATCTCAATTATTTTATGTATGGAATTGCCAACATATTTTCTTATTGCTTCTAATAAACTTGAAGGGCCTTTATATTTACTGCTTCTTTCTGCAACATTTTCCAACACAAGTGCAGGTTGGATTGAATTCAAAGGCTCTAGAAACAATGGTCCTAGTATTAAGGAAACTTCTAACTTTTTTATCATGTATTTCAACTTTGAGTTTTATTTTCCCATATTATCAACATACTACTTCAAAGATTCTCCAATTGCTCTATCGAACTGTGCAATTTTTTATGGTGCAACTCCATCAAAATCAATTGATGACTTTCATCTTTCCGATTACTTCTTATTTTTACTATTGACTTTTTCCAATAAAAAAAAATTGTATTCACGATTGTAGGCCACATAGTACAAAGTAACATATTCCTCCTCGAATATTTTAGGTTCCTGGGTAATCAGGGCTTCATCAATTTCCCTGTTTTCCATTAGTCTTTATGCAAACCAGATAGGTTCTTCAATGAGCTCATCGATATCCATTGCTCGTGGACTTTCCTAGATTTCAAGTATCCTTAACCCTCTTGTTGATGTATTTCTTTCTATTTTGACAGAAGTATATGCAATATGAGATTTTTCAAGACTTTTTCTAGGTGGTTCTTTATCACCACCATCGTTTAACCCTCCAGCTAATACCTTTCTCATCTCCATACCACTGCTTCTATTCTTTGTTCTTGATGGATTTCTCTTTTGGGACGTTTTTGGTGAATTGGGGATTTTATCCTCCACTTCTCTTCCATGTCGTCTGTGACCTTCATTGGTGTTTTTTATTTCTTCCATGTTATATATTGAAACTTGGTATGTCACAATTTCACAAATATATAGATTATTTCCGTCACCTTCTTGAAATTGTTCAACTTTGGTGAAATATGAAGAGTAACCAATGAACTCCATATGTGTAGCGATTTTTTTTATATAGGTCAAAACCCTTAACAAGTTTAACTTCCCTTAAGCCCAATTGTTCATGATGTCTTACAAGTTCGTCGAGGTGGGTTATGTGATTTATAGTGAATTTTTCATGGTAGGGGTATAAATGGTTTTTTCCTTCTATCATAAAATAAATGGTCTCGGGTTTTATATTTTCTGCACATTTCCTCAGTGAAAATTTTATCTGATACATAAAATGGGAGAAGAAAATGCTTTTCTTCACCACCAAACAGTGGGATAACAATAAATTCTTCAAAAATTTCATAAATTCCTTTCTTAGAGAGAAAGGAAGTTTCTTCAAGAGATAGTATTGATGCATCAAGACCAAAAATAAAATTTTTAAACTTTGAAATAAAATAGTTATGAACTAGGTAAAAATTGTATGGAGATTTGTGACTATACAAAGCCGAATACCATGCGTAAACTGGTTCCATATTAAAATCAACATTCTTTGCCCTCAAAAAATATTCAAATACATGACCATAAGCAATGGAACAGATGAGGTAAGAAGTCATATAGAATTTTTGAGTCATTTTTAAATTACCTAGTTGGAAAGACACCTCACTCAAAATAAGATAACCCCAATCTATAATATATTTTTCATGCAAAGCATAATGCAGCACATATATAACATTTCTTGGTACAAATAAAATAGATTTCATACCAATAATATGGGTGAACAACCATGCAAATTCTCTATATGGGTATTTTAGTGAATTTACATCAATCCTAGAAGCATCGAGGTTACTGCTTGGGTCTTCCAAATAACTTCTTAGAAACATCTCCCCTCCTTTATGTTGCTTCATAAATTCATTGGATTCTTCATTTTTAAATCACAAGGTAGGTGTAGGGAGTCGTAGCATTCTGGAGAACGTTGAAGGAGCTAAGGAAATGGGTTGATGTCCTTGCAATTGAATTATTATTTTCTCGGAGTTGAACTTATTTGTGCACCATTGAACAATTTCTTTGAAATATGTTACTTCTAGACCACAACCTGCTAATTTTATTCTTGAGGTCCAAATTAAGTTTGTTTTATTCTTGGCCAGACAAAATGTCTTGTAGTAATTATATCCCCTGGACCACTAAAACTCTTGATCCTCACGCCCAAGTGTGTTTAATGTATCTCTGTAATACAACTCTTTTTTTGTACTTGACATTCTTTATCTTCTTTTGGCTTTGACAACAGGTGGTGCTATTGTTGATATTTACAACTTGGCATATTAGTTTTTTTATTAATTTAACCAAGTATTGTCCTAATAGTTCAATCGATCATAAATATTTCTTTTAATGTTGTCGGCTTGCAAGAGATTTGAATTTATTTCAAGTTTTAACGAATGTTTCATGAATTTAATAACGACATTTTTCTTACACAAGTTGCAGCTGATGTGGCAGGGACAATAAATGTGTTGGAAAGTGGTGATGTGATGATGTAGCAAGTCAAAAATGTTAATTATGAGAGTATAAAATGAGGAATGGAAAGTGAAAATTGTATAACGTGGGACTGCGGACCTATGAACACAGATATGAGGAAGAGTAAGGAGGTCTGCACCGAAACTAGAAATATGGCTAAGTATTGGAAATAGTCATTTTGCGGATCGCATAAGTAAGAGGTGCATTTTGGAGAACACAATACTTCAGACCTGCGGACCTAGAAACTAGAAAAAGGTTATCAAATGGTAAGTGGCCCTGCATCTGATTTTTATTTAAATTAGCTAAGTGTTGAAAAAGTGAAAAAGGTACAATTTGGGAAACGAAAAAGTGAGAGGTGCATTTTGAGGAATGCGGGATTGCGGAATTTGTACCTACGGATATACAGACATATGGACCCAAGACTTATTCTACCCCCACTCCACATTACTTGAAAATTGACTAAGTGTTGGAAAGGTTTTGATAACGGATAAAAATACAAACGGGTAAAAATAAATAAATAAGGGAAGAATCCTATGGAAGGTTAAATGATAACACAAAAATGATCACAAATGTGCATCAACACCTTGTTGTCGCTCCTCTTTCTTACTCTATGGCTTATATCCTTTTGTCGTGGAAGTACTAGCATCATTAGCAAGTTTCTCACCATCATTTTCCTTCAATTGACATTGCTTTCTTGCCAGCCTCATTGAGAGTTTTGAATTCAAAAGAATCCCCTCCTTTGTAATATGGTTCCATAATCCACTAATGTATTTGGTCAAAATATTCTTATCCAACAGTCAGCACCCAAATGGATACATTTATTTCCTATAAATTATTGAACTCCATGTACTTGCATTTGTCAAATAATATATCTCCACTTGAACTCCTACTCTTCTTCGTAATCCATTGGGTATAATTATTTTTTATCAAGATTCTTTGTTTTGGGTATTTCATTGGATGAGTGTGAAAAAATACCTAACTTGGTTGTAAAACTAAGCATAGGAAAAATGAAATGAAGGGAAAGAGATAAACATGCAAACATCACAATTAATAACAAATCATTATATAAAAACAAGCAAGCTCTAAACTATGGATTTATTGCTTTAAATGTAGTTCCAACTCAATTATTTGGGGAAAAATTAATAAATTCTTTATTACACCAATGGAAAAGTATAAGAATTTACAATAAACACCTTGGAAGAGTTGTTGCATCAAGATGGTATCTAGACTCTCTGTGGGAGGGTATTGTTCCTCCTTGTATGCTTAATCACAAGGGTCTCTATGATGGTAGAAATAAGCTCCCTTTTGTTTGGCCACAAGTTAATGACAAAGAGGGTAAGAAAAAATAGGGAATGTGAGAGGATGAATAATGTCTTCTTTAAGTCTCTCTTGACATTCTAAAAGAATAAATTTACTCTCCTTTATTCTATATTAAATTCATCACCATGACCTATTTTTATAAGTGAATAGTAAAACCCCAATATAGATGTATTTTCTATATGAACTCTCCCAATGTATTAGTGAGGGTCCACAAGCTTATTGGGCATTATGAGAGACTAAGTGATTGGCATTGATAAAGATGAGGATCAAAACAAGTCCACATGTTCCCATTACACCACATAAACACAAATGTGTGTATTTATGAGCCTCAGACTAACCATTTTTTAGGTTTATAGAGGTTTTGTGGTTCTTGAGGGATTTATTGTATGACCTACACAAAAAATAGATGATAAAATGCACCACTCAAAATAGTCAATTAATGGTTTAGCCAAGATAAGTGAGGTACAAAAAGGCCATCTAGTGATATATTGGGTCACATGATATGGATTACACATGAAATGGTGATGTTCCCAAGAAAAACTACTCAAATGGTATATGTGAGCAAAATTAGGCTAATAATAGTCTTGAAGTCCCTTAATCCACAACTTAATTATGCTTGATTACATGTAAAACTTGGCATAAATACTCTCATCATAGAACGCTTAACCTTCCATATGTGATCAAGAGAAATATATTTTATGTGTATTAAAGAACTCATAGCACTTGAAATAAACCTCTAATTATCTTAACTAGTTGCTTCGTTTTCTAGGATCCTTATGGCCATCACAAAGCTTGATGTCAAATTTAGACTTGACTTTAAATGGATTATTAAGGAGTATGATAATCATCTTATCCATGAAATATTCCACTCTAACCCATCCTGGGTTTGTCTAGTATCCTTTTTTCACCTATGGGTGATTCAACTTCTTCATTCTTGTTCATATCATCCATTACTCGATCTAAATCTTGCATCATGTTAACAATGTTATCTACTTAAGAATCCTATATCTGGAATATTTCTCCATTAAGGTCCATATCATGATTATATATTATTTCATGTCCTCTTGAAGCTCTATTGTGGGGTTAAACCTTGAAGCAATATATCTGCACTCAACAAATATCTTTTTGTTGAAGGGTGTTGTCATTGATGTCAAAGGCATTCATTGGTGATCAACATGAAGGAGCCTATGGGTTTACTTGAAGGAGTATCCAAAGTGTTCCCCTTATGGTGTAGCTTTAATCATGGCCCTCACGGAAATATGCTTTAAATAATATTACAATAAGCCCCTACATTCAAGTGAAGAAGCCTACAAATGTCTAAGATCAATATTGCAAGATGGAGATTGTTGAAAGTATTATTTGTGGTCAATTTGGATGCCCTATATTTGAAGAAATTTTTACCCTACATAATTAACTCAAATGGAAGCAAAAGTTACATGGTTAGAAAGATTATTCTGAGACCTTTCCAATGGTATATATAAGTCCCTCTAAATCCCTAGGAATGAGGAGATATGAATTTTTTCATCCAAAACCTGACAAAAAAATTGAGGTCGGTTCAACTAATTATTGGGGACAAAATTACTATAAATATTGGATAGAATTTCTCATTTTTTTAGCAACCAAGCAAGAGATCAAGTATGAGGTGTGAAAAAGGTGTTTGGGGTGTCTTTTGGTGTGAAAGAGAAGTATAAGGGCTTATCATAAGGTCTTTCTTATTCTCAAGGTATGTTATAAGGTTGTGATGTTGTTGTATGCTTTGCTATGAAGTTTTGATGTTTTCGTGAGGTTGTTGGAGTTTATATGTGGAACTATGTGGACCTAGGATATCTATGTGGACCCAGTTTGTGAGGCTCGTATTTTGTATATTTTGGCACATTATTTGAGGTGTATCCTTGGAGATATTAGCACAGGTTTTTATGTGGTTGTTGGGTTTTATTTGTGGACCCGTGTGGACCTAGGATCTCTATGTGGACCTATCTTGATGATGATTATGTATCAATGATAATGATAGATATAGTGGCGATGTGAGTGACAAGTTGACTCTTTTATATAAATATTTGAGGGTGTAAGGAAGGGACGAGGAAAGGGGGTTGGAGCCTCCTTCCAGTTGAAACTGGAGAATCTAGAGAATCGTATCTTCCTTCGGGTTGATGCTTGTAAATTAGGGGGTTGGTGCATCCTTCCAGTTGAAGCTGGAGAATATTGGAACTTGTAGTTTATTATTAATGTAATCTTTTTATTATATAAGAAAAGCATTATGTGGTTTTCTTCCATTTGGATTTCCACGTAAATCTGTTGTGCACTATGTATGTTTTCTTCTGCTCTTTATTGTATATCAGGATGCATTTATTTGATTGAAAAGTTAAATATTTTGAAAGGTGCTAAATTATAATTGATACTGATTCACCCCCCCCCTCTCAGTATCAACACTTTTCACAATGCATTACGACCTTAGAAATCAAACAGAAAACCATCCCAGATAACCAATTGATATGTATTCCAATAGGCAAGTCAAAATTCCCCAATGAATCCATTATGGATTCTATTATAACAAATTAAGTCCTCAGTCTATGTTTATAAACCATGTGTCTCAACATATATTATGCATGAAATACAATAATAACAAAAAAAACTATCCACACAACAATTCTCTATATAATACACCAAGAAATTTCCAGTTTGAGAACCCTTTGGGAATAAACTCCAATAATTCTTAATTTGCAATATAAATGCTTGAAAATTTTCTTGTATGTCTTTCACAAGCTCAAAACCACCTTGGTAAAGTTAAATCACTCTCACTACTATCTCTAGAACCTTCACAAGTTCACTAGGCAATTTTTCCTATAGTATCGCAGTATGATTCTTCTTTCACTATCTTCAACACTTTAGCCTCCCAAAACATATCTCTATAGTCAACTCAGAGACAACAACAATAAATACAAACCCTTCCAATGTCTCTAGTTCTTTTTCAATCAACCTTATGTTAGGAAATGCAATGTGGAAAATGGAAACAAAGGGCCATTTTATTAATATATCAAGAAATATGTACAGTGAATATCATGATGGAATATTATGCTCACATAGACCTAAATAGTCTAGCCAAATTTATATGAGAAATGATTTACTAAAATACCTAAAAAAAAAATTAGGTGTTTAACTATTATCACCTTTGTTTTCTTAATGTTCTATTATTATTTACAATGATATAAACATTTTTTGAATCACTATGGACAACAATCTTCCCCTTAATTCAAAAAAATTCCAAAATCAATGCTCAAGCAGGTACAAAACACTACTAAAGTAAAATTTGATACCTCATGAAACCAATAGTATCATGGTTTAATTCTCATGATCTATGCTACCAGTAACCTATAAACATGTTTTCAAGTTTAATGATGTATAAGTTTTCCCCTCCATACATTTGAATCAACTTGTAAAACTTGGAACATGTATAGAAATGTCCCAAATGTCAACTACTTCTTGAAGCAACCTGTTGACAACATCAAAACATGTATAATTACTATTGTCTACTATAACCTACCATCATCATTTACCCAAAACATGAACCACCCATAAAGGATGTATGCCAATAAACACTTGATAACATCACAACTGTTGATAATTCCTTATACAACCTACCATCAACATTTATCCAAAACATGAACCACCCATAAGGATGTATGCCAATAAACACTTGATAACATCACAAGTGTTGAAAATTCCTTATATTGAAATCTAACCTCTATCTTTCTTCCTTTCAAATGAGAGATAGGGAAGCATAGAAACCAAATAAACTTACCTCCCCTAAAAGAGATAAAAAAAAATACACCATTGTTTTTAGCTACTTAAACTACTCGAAAATCAACTAATGCCTAAATAAATAAATAAACACATGCAAGCTAAAAATTGTCAAAAACTTTCCTATGACTTCAAGAAAAACAACTAAACTCATCTAACCTTCTTATTTAGCTTTAGACGAGGTAAGATTACCAAAAAAAACTCCTTGTACATTAAAAATTCCCTTTATTATTTTGAAATTCGTGTATCTCAAAAACACTTTCAAATAGCATAAGCACACAACAAATAACCCAATACACCTACAAAACACAATGTCAATGCTCACCATCCTCTCTCATATTTACCACCATAGCCTGTCTCTTCTCAAATCCAATCCACTCCAATAGAATGAGATACCTCATAATATATGCTTCAAAAATGATTGACTCATCCTACAAACAACACCTTTAGCATCGATTAGCTCTGAACAACAATATTTTTCTAACTTGCATAAGCTTATTTAAGAACACACCTTTTATAAAATGTATTATATCAAAACACAAACATCTATATCATCAACAAGTGTACCTTAAAAACATAATATCAAAGAATATCAACCAATTTCATAACTTGTAAATATGCATTTATATATCAGGGCCATTTTTTTTATGCACAACACTAGTGTGCCAATATGAGCATAAGGTTTTGGAATGAATGATCAACAAAAGAAAATATTCTATAAAGCATCGACAATCCTTAACCTGATTGTAGATTCAAGTCATCAGAGGGCCCGACGATAAAGTTAACCATTTGTTGTCGGGCTCTCTAATTACCCGAATGGGTTATGATTAGGGTAAAGAATCAATCAAGTATGGCTATTTTTTGCATCTTCTATGGATATTTTTCTTAAACAATCCAGTGCTCAGGAAGATTTCTAGTTATTGGAATTGACAAGTCCAAGAAAACTACCAAAGATATTATAATGGCCAATCAATTCCACCCAGTATCTTGACATGGTACTTGTTGTTTCCATCATACACAGTTGAAAATTATATCCAAAAATATGATTCACACTTTGGCTTTGATTAGTCGCTCTTCTTGTCAACTAACTAGCCATAGGACCGGTCCAATAAAACTTCAATAACCATCTCTATGTTAGCAACGACAATTATAAAAATAAGTTCCAAATCAACACTCTTGCCACTTATATTCAGGAAATTGTACAACCTTGTTTATTTTCCACAATATCATGGAGAAAATGGATTGTTTCCTATGTGAATTTTTCCAACAATTAATATACATGTTTTCACTTTCTTTATGATTTCAACAAATCCTTATCCAAAAATGAAAACATCTTATGCATATGTCATTCACTGAAGGGACAAAGAAGTATGGAAAGAATCTTCAACTTTACAATGTATAAATTCTTCAATGAATTAAAACAAACTTTTAGAAACTCTCAAATCATTCAACTCTTTTCTAACAAATTACACCATTCAAGCTTGAAGTATCTTCCTCCTTCCTCTAGGTTCAAGGAGTCCATGGCATCAATTTCTCTCTAATACTAGTGACAGGAAATGTGACATTTTGTTGGATGTATGGGTTGACCTGGGTTCTACCTTAGTTCTCCAACAAAACCCTTTTCACCATTAGCCCTTCTAGTAAACCAGAAGGCTACACCGTGCATAGAGTGAACAACGCAATCTCACCCAAGATGGTTTATGGGTGACTATAGGATGCAGATGTCTGAAGTCATGGAAGCGATTGGGGATGTTTTTTTACAATTGTTCTTCTATTTTAACATGCATCCTTATCATAACATTCATCAAATCTATCATTTTATCCATTAAAAACATTCATCATATTAGTGCAAGTTGTAAATAAACCCTAAATGATGCATTCATCTAACCATTCAATCATTATAAAGCATATAAAAATAATACATCACACATAAAGACACCAATTTACCGTGGTTCATCCCCCCTAGGCTACATCCACAAAGATCTTTTTCTTATTTATTTATTCTTCATAAAACTAGCTTTGTGCACATTACATATTAGGTTTAAGCATAGTGCATGTGAGGTTGACCAGTGTTGCACCAAGCTCCACAGCTTGTGACCTAACTCTCAGTTACATCTCAACATTAAATCCATATGAGCTCTGCACCTCTCAACAATACAAAACCTCAAACTCAAAAAGGACCCTCCAAAAGTAAGTTCTCTCCCTAAAAATGGACTCCAAAGATAGATCTCCTCTAATTACCTCATACATCTTCTATTTATACTACAAAATATGGTTTAAAACCCTTACATTGACAAAAAACCTAACCCTAAGTGGACTCCACTTTCCCACATTCCACTTTCCTTTCGCGCAGTTAGTCTTCATCCTTACTTTGACTTCCTTCTTTTTCAGTGTGCTACTTCATTTTCCCTTTGTCACACTGGTTTTCCTTCTTTTATAGCGTGCACTGCTTCCTTTGGTCCATTATTCCTCGCTTATTGTGCTTACTCCTAAAATTGCCTGCTCCAACATGCCCTGAATACTAACTTGTGGCTCATCCCGAGCCACTTAGGCTTAGTTCACTTGTTGCAGTGCTACCTCTAGTACATGAAACTTATTTTCCAAATATGTCACTTTCTACTTTGCCTGCACACTCTTTTCTGCTGGTATCTCCACATCATGCGCTATCATGTGCTCTTTTAGAACTTCCTTGATTTCTACATGTTCATGTGCTAGTCTTCCTTTCTCTATTTGCAGTTCTTCTATCATTCTTTCATCCTCTTGCTGCAATGGCTCCAATTGAGCCTTCCTTGCTTGTTTTTATCCTTGTGTTGCCTTAAGTTCTGCTTGCAGGTTCTTCATTTCCTGTGCACTCTTCATCCTTTCCAGAATGGCCATTTATTTATGACTCTTTTTTAAATATTGTACTTATGTGGTCACATTTTCCTAACTTTGATCCATTTGTTGTATCATCTCATCTCCTTTGAGGCTAGTCCAAATGTGAGCAATCCTGTCATACATTTCTACAACTTCTTTTACTTCATGCACTATGTTATCTATGTGTGCAGTAGCCTCTTGCTCTCTTAGTTCACTCACTTCTAGGGGTGTTATTGGAGTCAGTTTTTTTATTAAATATGTTATCTCCTGCTTATATATCTCCATTGTTTGTGCAATCTTGTGTATCTTTTCTTCTGTTGTGACCTCCAGTTCCTACGGGCAGTTTGGTATGTTGTTGTATACTTCTGCGAGTTTCTTCTCTAGTTTTTTTGCGCATTGTTTCTCCTCCTCCTTATCCAGTGTTATTTTCTCACAACTTACCTGTAATATCTCCTTAACCTCCCTGGCGATCTCTAGGTTGGTGGCATACACCCTAGATCTATATTGGACCTCCTGCATCACACTCACATGTAACCCATATAACTCCTTTGTGGGTATGTGTGCTAGAACCAATTCTAGATGTTTAATGCCCTTCATCTATTTATGCGATGTCTTCTTGTATACTTCCAACATTTCATGCGTGACCTTAAACCTATCACTACCCTTTACTACTATATGTATTGTCTCTTCTTTTTCTTTTTGTACTCGTGCTTCATGTGCTTTTTCTTTCTGTTGCACTGTATGATGATGCATTATACTCATATGTAGCCTCTGTAGAATGCCATGCACTTCTACTAACTTCTCCATAATTTCCTCTCGTTGTACTTATGTTGCAAGTATTGCATTCTCCCCTCTATCTTGGACTTTATCTGCAATGAATTATGCATCGTCTTCTATGATAGTGTGTATTGGGGGATTCTTGTGGTACTTCGTTTTCTTCCTTATTTCTCCCTCCCATGTTCCATTCCTATTCTTGGTTCTTCTATTCTTTGTTTTTTCTTCTCTGTCTGTCGGGTCACCCTTGCAAATCATTTGAGGCCGCCAACATTGGGAGGTACCATATTGCTTGTTGTTTATATTTCTCAATTACCCTCTGCTTGCGATCTGTTGCTCAAAAAATTTTAAGTGTTGAAATTTTCTGGGATTTTCCCTTTTTATAGTTGCGTTTATTAATGTTTTCATCCCTTTTCAGTTTCCCAGTCATCGTTTTTCCTTTTTCTGGTATTTTCCCATTCTCCCTGCGCATTATGTTTCAATTCTTTGGCATAATGTTTATCCTCTTTGTTTTATTTTTCAAGTGCACGGTATTTCATTTCTCGTCTCCCTGACTTTCTTTCTACTATGCACTGTCTACTTATTTTTGGTTTTTTCTTCGTTTTTCTAGTTCCTTATTTCTTTTTCTTCTTTTAACTCCTACTATTTACAATATGTACAAGTCTACTTGTTGCATTGCAACTACTGAGGATTAGTGGGTCGACTGTCCCTATACAGTTTCAGTTGACTACCATTCATCGGTCCTTGAACTTCCTTGCCTACTAAATGTTGTAGTTGTAGAACACCTTCATCTGTGAAAATATTTATCTAATATGGCCCTAGTCAATGCATTCTAAGCTTCCTTGGGTGCTACAAATACTTACTGTCATAGAGGAGAACCAGGTCTCCTTCCTTAAAATTATTCTTCTTGATATTTTTGGCATGCCATGCTTTATCCTTTGCTTTATGTACATCCTGATGGAAATCTGTTATGATTATGTCCTCTTCTAATTCCATTAGCTAAGCCAATCTTTCTTGTGTTGCACCCCTTTCTATCATATATTTTATTGTTGCAATGTGAAGACTTGGTATCAAATAATCTAAGGGGACTAATTCTTCCTGTCCATACACCAATGTAAAGGGTTTATGTCTTGTTAGATTCTTGCATGTAGTCCTATAAGCCCATAATACTACTAGTACCTTCAAATCCCAATCATCTAAGTTCACATTACAAATATTTGTTAGGGAGTTCTCCAAAATATTGTTAAAGGCTTCCACTATTCCATTTGCTTGAAGCTTATAAGGAGTTCTCTTCTGATGATGTATCTTAAACTCTTCAAGCACTGCCTCAATTGTATTGTTAATAAATTGAGTCCATTGATCACTCATCAATATTCTTGTGCATCCAAACCTTGTCACTACATGTTCAAACAAAAAGTGTGGTGTAGTCTCGACACTGCAATTTTTTACTGGTGTTGCTCAGCCCATCTAGTCAAGTATTATGTCGTTGTAATAATATATATAGCTCATGACCTTCTTGTCAATGGAGTAATTGGACCTAAGGTCTGAATGGCATCACATCCCTCTTGGATGGCTTCCCAACTCTCTAACAGGCATCACACTTCTGAAAGTATTCCTCTGAATCCTTATGAATTGTTGGCCACCATAATCATGCATGCAGTACCTTATGTGTGGTAGCTTTTCCTACATAGTGTCCTCTAGAAAACCCGTCATGGGCCTCTGCTAAAATGATAGGTCGTTCATGCTCCATCACACATCTCCTTTATATTTTATCTACTCCAAGTTTGTATAAATGACCTGCAATCAATTGATAGTCTACAACTCTAACCAACAAACTTTTCTTCTGTGCAATAGTAAATTCTCTTGGTGAAAAGCCTGTACTCAAAAACTCAATAATTTCAACAAAATAATCATCAGTTATGTGTACTGAAAACAATTGTGCATCTACAAATTTGTTTTCCAAATTACTAGGTTCTTCTCCATTAGTTATCATGGATAAGTGATCTGGTCCTTCGTTCAATCTTCCAAACTTCACCACAACTTCAAAATCAAATTCTTGGAAGAAAAGAATCCATCTACATATCCTTCCCTCAACACTGGTTTATTGACTAAATATCTCATAGTAGAATGATATGTAAACATCTTGAAATGTTTCCCTAACAAGTAATGTCTATATTTCTACAAAGAATACACCATAGCTAATCCTTCTCTTTCTGTAGTGTTATAGTTTTGTTTTGAATCCGATAAATTTCTTCTCGCAAATGAAATAGGATGATCTATATCACCTTCCCTTGGTTGTGTCAATATTTCTCCTAGTTCTATTGCAAATGCATCCATGTGCACATGAAATTATTTTTCCCAGTCTGGAAACACTAAAATCGACGCAATAACCATCTTCTCCTTCAAAATATTCAAACTTTTTTGGCATTCATCATTCTATTGATACTTAATGTCTTTCTTCGTCAACTTCTCCATTGGCTCAGTAATCTATGCATATCCCCTTATGAACTTACTGTAATATCTTATATGACCAAGTGTACTCTTCAACTGGTGCACTGACTTCGGTGGTGGTAAGTTAACTATGACAACAATTTTATCAGGATCAACCAACAAACCATGTTTACAGACCATGTGTCCTAACAAAATACCAAAAGGTGCATTGAATATGCATTTCTTAATATTCAATGATATCTTAAATTGTCTGCACCTATCCAACATCATCCTTAATACTTCAACATGATCCTTCAACAAACTGAACATTGTCCAGTCATCCAAGTAAACTTCTAAAAACTTGTGAATAAATCCCTTAAAGGTTGTTACTACTACTCTTGGAAAAATGGTTGGTGCATTTTTCAATCCAAATGGAATAATTATATACTAAAATGATCCCCATTTTGTAGCAAATGTAGTCTCATATCTATATTCTAGTGCTATCCCAATCTCATGATATCCTGAGAATCCATCTGTAAAAGAATAAGATTCTTGACCCCCTATATTCTACAAAACTTCATCTATAAATGGGATGAGAAAAGGATCATGTAGGCAAGCATCATTCATTTTTATTAAATCTACACAAATCCTAATATCTCCTTGATTCTTTTCTTGCACCACCATATGGCTGATCCATTATGATTCTTCCACAAGTTCTATAACACCAACTTCTAGCATTTTGTCAATTTATTCCTTTACTTTCTCTTTGTATATTGGATTCAATCTGTAAGGTCTTTTTCTGATAGGTATGGCTTCTGGATTCAAGGGAATCTTCATCTCTCCTAACTCTCTTGCTAATCCCTTCATCTATGAGAATGTCACTGGAAATAAGTCACTGTACTCGTGCAATAATTTTGTGATCTTTTCTACTGTCTAATTGTCCCAATAATTCCCAATACTTGCCACTATTTGGGTTTTCTACAGTTCTAATTTTTACCTTCTTAATCTTTAATGGTGCGGCATAATCTTATGAATCTAGCTTAGGACCTTCTACTTCCCTTTCAACTTCTACTTCTGGGATCTGTATATTGTGCATATTATATTTTGTTGGATCTTTTTCTTCTACGACATGATAGCAGGGTAATAGTTGTCTGACAGCCTGTTTATGTTGGTTCTGATATGCTGGGTCTATTTCAAATTCTGGTTCTTCAAATATTTTGTCTCTTACCACCTTCAGTGTTGTATCTATTTCTGAAATTTCATGTTCAAAGGCAAATGTAACTACAATTTTTGTTGTATCTCTTCCCAGTTCATAGTTTCTTTGTGATGTTCCTATTCTATGTACTAGTTCCTTGGAATGCCTTCTAGTGTGTGAATAAAATGGTGTGGCCATTCTTCTAGTGGTACGAACCTCCATTGAATAATTCATTTATCGACATGTTTTTGAGGTTTTCCAAATCCCTAATATTTCTCCTTATATCTATGCTCATGTTCTAAGTTGAATCTAATGTGCAGTAACATTTTACACTGCAACCAATTGTTGATATTCTCCTTCTGTGTACCCCACCATCTTGTAGGTGTATCTTTCAAAGAAATATCTGACGTTGGTAATATTTGTCTTTCTACTACTTCTAGTTCAAATTTCATCAAAAACTGTTCTAAGTCATTCATAACATAAAAAGTAGGAGGCTCTCTTACCTTTGAACTAATCCATATCAGCGCACATATCATTCTGGTGCATCTCCTGGTAGATAATTCATGTAGTCATTGTTTCCAGTTTACCAATCCTATGTGAGATTCTGAAACATAAGAACTAACACTCCTCTAACTCATCATTCTATCTCCATTTGGATTGATATAACCCTCTTCACGCGTGGTTGTTCTGTATAACTGATTTACATATTCTATAAGAATATTGTTTGTCAGAAGTTCCACATACCTTCCTCCTTCTGAGGGATCTATGTAAATTCTAACCTTGTACAATATCTACTGCAAACTGGTATTCAGAAAAGAACAGAAAAGATACAATGGCAAATACAAACATTAAACGGAGATTTTTCACCTGGAAACCCAAACCGGGAAAACCAACATATATTATATTCATACATTGTGTTACATTGTTTACAATACAATATACATATAGGAGCTAGCGGCATCCAAAACCCTAACCCAATGACCTGGATTAGTCCAAAACCCTAATTCCTTAACCGAAAATAGAAACCATCGACAAAAAACCATGTGCCGAAAAACCACCTAAATATCATGTGGTCCCAGAAATATGTCCTCCTGGTAATATGTCGTCCCGGAAATATGTTGTCACGGTAATATGTCGTCCCGGAAATATGTCGTCCCGGTGCAAAAAAAAAAAATCAGGGGCGCTACCCCCGAACCCCCGAGGGGGGGCCTAGCGGCCCCCCCTCTAACCCCCCTACACACTCGGCGCAGACACTCAGACACTACTACTCGTGCAAAGAATATAACACATACCCAAGATTCTCCCACTTGTTGTTTTCTTTGCACATAGGGGGTTACAGGGTTACATATTCAACAATCCAGGGCAGCAATGTCCATGGATCCTCTACACCAAGAGAACTTCTCAGTGCTCGCAGATTTTGTTAATGAATCTGCAACATTCTTCAAAGTGTCCACCTTCATCAGTGATATTTTCTTTTCTTCAATCATGTCTCTCACAAAGTGATGTTGAACATCAATGTGCTTTGTCTTTGAATGATAAGCAGTGTTCTTTGCCAAGAAAATTGCACTCTGACTGTCACACTCTATCCTTACAGCTTCTTGTACCAACCCAGTACCTGAACACAATCTTTGTAACCATACTTCTTCCTTAATTGCATGAGTGGCTTCCATGTATTCAGATTCTGTAGTTGAAAGTGCCACTACAGCCTGTCTTTTGCTCATCCAACTTATTGCTCCTCCAAACAGGTTAAACACATA
>JZKD02S1775419.1:65943-90491 GCA_000966675.3 Picea glauca
CAATGTTGCATACTCCCTCCTGTACTTTGCAATGTCCTCTGCATGAGTGGGAGGCCTCTGTATTATCGATAGTTGTGTTGCTACTGGGGGTTCCCTATGGAAACTGGGAAACAAAATTCTGGGAATCCTACTCGAAGAGGTGTATGTGTGAGTAGGAGACTGGGGTCTACTGCTGCCCCCGAGTTCCCCTATGCTGCATGTGGGGCTTATATGCTCGGGGTACCTACTATAGCCAATCTATCATCCATTTGTGCCAAATATTAAGTCATGGCCCATTGACTAGCTACCATATCATTGATAACCTACATGAAGGATGCCTTTGGCTCCATGGGGGCCTTACCACTGCCCTTTGGTTGCTCATATTTGTCTCCTAGTATCCTCTTTGCCTCGCGCTCAGCCTCACTCTCTTATCTTCTCTATGCTTCCATGTGCGCCTCTTCCTCTTCCTCTAAGTTGGGAGGGAAAGGAGGAAATTCGGGCCTAGACCTTCTTTCCTTGCACCTGTTGTAAGTGACATATTTGTCACCTACGTGCTCATGGCCCTTTGGGTCTTCTGCTGCACTCATTGTCTTTAGTCACGGGCTGGAAGGACTAAAGATCTAATACCACTGTAATGTTCCTGACTTGGCTAGTCTAGGAAATGCTGCTAATGTGTGTGTAGGATCAACGGTTTACAGCATATAAATGATCATACAAATAAAAAATGTGACAAAGACTGCAAAGTTTATATTATGATATCTTTCCGGAGTACAAATGTCGAATGCGGCTGAATAAAATGAATCACTCGGCTAGATCAAATGACAAAAGGATCTTAGCCAGAATACAATAAGAAAACTAAAAGATAATACCCGATAATATATAATTATTGTGGGGTCAATGGATGAGCTGGAACTATGGCAGCTCGTGTAACATCCCGCTCTTGCGCACACTAAGCGAACTTATTCTTTGAGGACAATTGCTCACAATATATCTGTATTATTATACTATTAAGCATTTGATTTTGATTATGAGGCGTTATGGGTAGATGACATGTTGATTTGTTGCATTAACATAAACAGGTGCTATTGACTCGGTTTTACTGAGTGTGTAGGATTTTGGACCTCAAGGATGCAGAGGCATCGAGGGAACCCCTTGGACTCCAAATCGAGTCGGGGAGTGAACTATTGGGGTTTGATTGTTTTATATGTGATATTAGTGCATCTGATTAGATGATATGATTATGGATATATTTCTGACATGATTCGTTGATGATGCAGGYTGACGATAGCTTGTTGAACAAACTCACATGTGGAGTAGAGGAGTCACGCATGACTACCAGAGATGTTGAGGGAGAGGTGTGGACAGCAGCCCTGCAACAACCTACTAGCACTCCCGTCGTGGCTTGAAATGTAGGTTAACGATTACCTAGTTTGAGAGGACCCACGATGGCATGAGGGCAGACTGCGACAGTCGCTCACGATGATTCTAAGGGGCACGCAATAAGGAAGGGGCCTTATTCCTTAGAGGCCCTTAGTCTCCCACCAGATCACCTCGCGGAGTATTGACTCCAGGGGTTTTTGATGTCTACCAAGTCATTCAAGAGGCGAGTGGCACCCTTGGAGCACGTGGTGCGTCCTAAAGGGCACATCACACAAGAAAAATGGAAAGAGGCGAGTGGCACCCTTGGAGCATGTGGTGCGTCCTGAAGGGCACGCCACGCAAGAAAAATGGAAGGAGGCGAGTGGCACCCTTGGAGCATGTCGTGTATCCTGAAGGGAACGTCGCATTGTTATTTAATAAAAAAAATAAACCTAGATGGCCTTAGGATGAATAACGTGATAAGAAAAAAAATTAAAACAATTTCCCTAATAAAATGTCGCCTAGCCTCGAAAATTAAAATCTAGGTCTAGGTGAAACTTGCGGTAAAAGAAAAATATGTTTGTAAAAATAAAAATAAAATAAAATAAAATAAATTTATAATCATCATTAATCATGTGCAAGAAGGGGGTGACTAATTCTTTTAATTTATAAAAATCTTTGGGGGATAAAATTTAAAAAAGGGGGAAATAATTGTTTTGTCACTTTTACTAATTAAAATTTATTAATTAAAAAGGGAAAAGGGAAAAAGTTAATTTTCTACACCTGTCAAATTGAGTTTTAAATAAAAAGGGAAAGAGAGAAATCGAAAAATAATTAGGAAACTAGGAAAAAGCGAGAAACATAAAAAGAAATGGGAAACTCGAGGAAAAAGCAGAAAGTCTAACTTAGTAAGGTATCTAGCATTTAAGAACTTTCTAAATTAAACTCAACTAGTGAATTAGTAAGGGGGAAAGTCATTAAAACTTGTAAGGGGATATGGGGACACCTAGGAGCGATTCTAGGAATGATTTTAGGTGGGTGAGGGAAATAGGGGTAATTAATTAATTAATGAAATTAATTTATGGAGGAATGAAGGGGATGGGTGACACATGTACGGGGAGGATTTTTATGAATTAAATTATTAAACATTAAATTAAAGGGGATTTTGGGAAAGTAAAGGACTTCTAAACTCTATATAATGGAGGGAGGAGAAGGATGAGAGATCGTTTATGTTTGTGTAACGTTACGCTGCAGAAATTTATACTTGACTGACTTAGCTTGTGGGAGTTGGGATACCCAGCTCGGTGAGGAGTGGTAGCTCGGCCTTGCGAGGCGAGATGTGAGATAGTTGATTCTCTAGTTAGTGTGTGTGGCCCCTTTGTGGCTTGGGCAGATAAGGGGGAAGAAGAGTACCCCTAGCGTTGGCTGGGAGGTATCGGTGAAGTCTCCTCGGTCGGCAAGCGGGAGTTTCACAGAGCGCGCGGGACATCAACTCGGAGTGGGCAACTTGGGCTCAGCTAGAATGGTGTGATTCCATATGATATTCTCAGCGGAAGCAAGTGTCATTTGGTAAAGCAAATGAAGAAGAAACTAATTTATATGATTGGACGACATTGGAATTATCTAGAGAAACTGATTAAAAGAAAATTTATAAGTTATATATCATTTATTACAAATCATGATTATAAAATCATGATTATTCAAAAACCAATGTCCAGCTACTTTCTCCTCGTATTAAAGAGTGCTTACACATGAACCATTTTAGCATTGACCAATGTCACTTCTCTTTCTTTCTTTTAAAATTCACGCTGGGTGCTCTTTGCAGGTTTTGGTAGGGTGAAATGTTTTGATTTTCAATGCACCTACAAGGACGGCTTGTGTTCATCATCTTCAACATGTGTTCAGTAATGTATTGAAGAAAACACTCGGCAACAGGCAAGGACGGATTGTAATAGCAATGTTGCAAGTTCGAAGGCCAAGGTGAACAACTACTATGCATTGTAGCATTCAAAGCCTTCGTTTTCAAGGAAGAAATAGAATGATACTTGAACCCCCATCTGTTTGGGATAGTCAATAATTTTTTGAAGCCGTCGAAAACTGTTTGTTGTAATTTTAAGGCCATAGACAAGAGAGCCTTGTAGCCTTGTTCAGAAGGGTTTAATCTGTGTGTGAGTTGAGAGTTGTCATGCTTCATGCTCTGTACACGGTGATGAAGACCGGTGGTCTATGATACAAATCTCATGCTCTATACACGGTGATGAACATCGGTGGTCTCTAATAAAAATCTCTTCTGCATCCGACAATCGAAGTCCTGGTGATCGTCAAATTTTTGCATTACATCTCGTTCTTGTGATCTCACAAGGGATTAGATCATCTTAAGCAACAAGATTAACTGTTTTATTTTAATTTTTTCTCTATTTATGATTTCTTCCATGTGTAAAGCAGATTTTCTCTTAAAAGTTTATCCCTAATGCAAAATTATAACATTTTAATAAATACTAGTATTTTAGTTAGTTCTTTGGACTTCTATTAACCATACTAGTATTTTGATATATAGAGATTATTGTGTCCTTCACACATAGATGAGACAATAACATTTCCGACGAGACAATAACAATTCCGACGAAATGGGCATAAAACACCAAATTATATATGAATAATCCATGCTCAGGGAAATGAATGGAGATATAATGGATTTTGTATGCTTATAATGTTTCAAAGCATTGACCTTGCAGCAATGAAGAACCTGTAGACTATAGAAAATTTGACTCTTATCTGCACCATTTCAAGGGTAGTAGCTTAAGGTATCTTAACAAAGGATTGCAACTCACTATTGGCAAACACAAAACGCTCTCAATATAGATTTATATAACAAAACCATGATTAGTCTAATAGTGAATCACATAAATGTTCTCCTTGTTATGATGATCCTTTTCATGAACAGTATTAGTGCACAACATGTGAAGAATGTATGCACAACATTTCGAGTTTGTTGTGAAGGAAAAATAAAAAAAAATGGGTAACTAGATTTATTTTTTCATTGCAGGTGTTTGCAGAAGACTACACACAAATTCTTAAAAACAGATAAAACAATTATGCTTGGAATTTACTGAAGAGTATTACCAAAGACATGGCTGTCAAATTTTGGCTTCCTGCGGCATGAAAGTTTCTAATGTAGTTGGTTGTTCACTTGCAGGTTGTAATGGTTCCCAACAACAAATGAAATCACTAACACCCAACAAATGAAGAAATTGGCAACAACACGAGATATTATTAGAAGCGACAGCGCCCTGCCTTTGTATATGCCCGTCATTCATCTCTAGGTTCTATTTCTGCTCACTATATATGCTACTTGACCATGTTGAACCCATGAAAACTCAGGCCCATATGATAACCAAAATGCGAGTGCGAGGAGGTTGTTGTCGAAAGTGACCATCGAAGCATCGCAAATGGCCTTTGAAGCCATTGAAAGACATAAAGAAGAAAAAATAGCAAATCTAGGCGCACAATCGACCCATTACAGATCCAGATTCAGTAGTTTACCTTTGATTCATTTTGCTCCCTTGGCTTGGTTCAGTCTTCCATTTAATTGCATAAGTAAGTTACAGAACAATAAACACGTAGCATTGAGATGACAACACGTAGAAGTGAGATGACAGGGGTCTAAACAACCTTGGGTAAAAATGAAATGATATTGAAGTTCGTTGAAACTTTGGGTACTAAATAAATGGGTTAGCAAATGCGCCATGAGCTAAAGAAAAATTTTATACAAACATTTAATGTTTGTGAAGTAATTCTAGTGTCATTTCTAGCATTACTTCATTCAAGAAAAATTAGTACTCAGATGTGAGCTTCTTCTGAACTTTAAAGTAAGATGTTGGTGGGCAATGCAGGGCTCTGCCTTGGGAAGAGGCCAAATAAGGCCTCAAATTAAAAAGTTAAGGTAAAAACATGAATTGGATGAGAAGAAACGTATAATTTACCAAAACTTATGATAAAACAATAAAAATATTTTGATTTTCATGCCAGACTAATATAAAAATGGAGAATCGATTACTATAGTCCCTACCAGCCCGAAGGGCAAGGGCTAATAAGGTTATCAAGTGGAAAGAACACGACAAATAAGCTAATATATTTTAGCTTTTGGGTATGGCATCGAGTGGTAGTAAGTTTATCAGTGTAAATAAGGCATAACATATATCCTAGGCATGGGAAAATGCCAAAGTCGTAATATCAAAAAGAAGGTATAAATTTTTTGTTTGAATATGAAGAGTGAATGATGAAGTATACTTGGAAAGTGAGACATGTTGTTAAAATATAACATAGTTTTAATGAGAAGTAAATATCTCATATAATATATTTTACTTCGAAGACTTGATATGGTATGAAACAAGGGTTGCATGGCAACACAGTCCCTGCCGAGTTAGTTGGGAAATACATATTGAACAATGAAACTTAATATAACTAAATGCACAAGTAATGAATATTTTTTGTCAAAAGATAATAATTGATGGTTGTTTGTTATTCAAAATGTATAATGAACCTAAACTGAATGGAACTATAATATTCATAAATATAATATACATATAATAATAAATCATATATTAGATAATAAATATAATATGAATATAATAATAGATACATAGTACAAATTTTTATACTTAGATGTGGTAATTGGTGAAATTCATTGATTATGTAATTAATTCTACATATTGAAAAACGTGAAGGGAGCAATAACACTTCAATTCTATCAACCAATTAAAAATGAGAAACACAAATATTTTTATTATATAAAAAAATACATATTTGTTTTCCTATGTTAAACATTACATTGCATACACAAATTTATGGTAAAAGGTAAATTAATGTCCCATCAAAAGCAAACGCATTGCTATAGTCCCATGACAGGAACTAATAAATTTAAGCTCATAACGAAATGACATGGAATGAGAATATATGGGGAAAGGTGAGTAATGGTATAATAAAAAATTCACATGTTGAATAAGATATGAAATTATATCAACCATTTATTTATATTTTATGAAAAGGTTATGTGAGTAAAGTAAAGCATATGGCAAGAAGGGTGAGGAATATAAGTCAAAACATATTGAACCAATGTGTCAATCAAGAGCACAACACTATGAAAGTGAGGAGTTAGAAAAGGGACATATCCAGTGATATGTTTTAAAGTTGTGATAATCCTATTAATTATTTGTCATTTTCATCAAGTATCATGTCAATGTGTTGGAACTCATGTTCATTGAATTAACTTGCAATTTATATAACTAATTAATGATCGTCAGTGTTAGCCATTAGCGAACAATTATCATCAATATAAAATATTCTTGAATATCTAGAGAGAATTTTCTTTGAATGTGTAGCAGTAACTCAGCGGGAGCGCGCAAGAATTTGTGCAAGAAAAAGTGAAATGAAGGGGAGCTTGGCAATCCTTTTCTAGCTAGAAACCGATGACCAAAATGCTCTTCAGCAACAGGCAAAGGGAAGAATTTTTATTTACTAGCTGAAAGGAAAAGCCTCAATGTGGTGGGACCAGCTTTTGCAATTACAACACATTGATGAGAAGAGGATTACTTGGAAGCAGTTCAAGAGATATTTTTAGAAGAAATACTTGACCAAGCGTTACTATGATAGAAAGATGAAGGATTTCTTTGAACTCAAGATTGGAAGTATGACTAGGGACGAGTATGAAAGAAGATTCTTGGAACTATTGAAGTATGTTGACTTCATTAAAGATGAACAAGTCAAGATTCAAAGGTTTCTTAGTGGGATGCCACCAATATTCAGTGACAAAAATCAGTATGATGATCCCAAGACATTGGATGAAGAAATAAGAGCCAAGTGCCTCTATGATCAACATAGAGGAAGACCAAACTTCCACAAGGCTTGGGAAGATAAGAAGAGGGGAAAGATAGAGCAGAGGAAGAAAGGAAACAAGCCACCCTTCTTCAGAAACAATTCCCAAGGGAAACCAACTCAAAACGAGTCTAGAATGTCAAAAACATTAGGAAAAAGACCAAGGCAGCATCCCATGAAATGTTGGGGTTGTTAAGGAGATAATATGTATAGATATTTCTCTCATAGAGGTGATAAAGTGAGGACTTTTCACAATGTACAAAAAACTGAAACAGTTGAATATATGGACAGAGGTATGCCAAGGATTTATGCAGCACTGGACAACAAGCAAGTTGAATTTCAATCTCACATGGTTGAAGTGGAAGGTAAGATCAATGATCACCATGTTGGTATTTTGATTGATTTAGGGGCTAGTCATAGTTATATAGATTCCAAGATTGTGGAAAGATTCCAATTGAAAAAAAGAAAGCTTGGAAAATCTTGGTTGGTTCAGTTAGCTACAAGAGATAAAAGAGAAATTAATGAGATAGTTAAGGATTCTCCAATGAACATGAATGGACTGAACACAAAGATTGATTTGAACATCATATATTTGGTTCCTTATGATTTCTTAATTGGTATGGATCGGTTGGACAAGCATCATGTTGTCCTATATTGCTATAACAAAGCATTTACTTGCTTGGATGAAGATGGAAACCTGAGGACAATTCAAGGTATTCCAAGAGTAGTAACCCTTAGAGAATTTTCAACCTTGCAGTTGAAGAAAATCTTCAGGAAAGAGTGTCAAATATTTGTAGTGCATATGGAAGAGGCACCTAAGGACAAAGTGTCAAGCATTGAAGACTATGCAATATTGAAAGAGTTTGAAGATGTATTTAAAGAAATACTAAGGTTGCCACCAAAAATAGATATAGATTTCTTTATTAATTTGATGCCTGGAGCTACACCAGTGTCCAAGACTCCTTATAGGATGAGTACACCAGAATTGAAGGAATTGCAAATGCAACTTGAAGAAATCTTGAAGAAGGGATATATCAACCTGAGTGTGTCTCCTTGGGGTTCCCCAGTGTTATTTTCCAAGAAGAAAGATGGTACTTTAACATTATGTATTGACTTTAGACAGTTGAATAAGGTGGCTATGAAGAACAAGTATAATTTTCCAAGGATAGATTATCTATTTAATCAATTGAAAGATGCAAAGATATTCTCCAAGATTGACCTCAGATCAGGCTACCATCAAGTGAGAATAAAAGAAGAAGATATCAACAAGATTGCTTTCAGAATGAGATATGGCCACTATGAGTTTAGAGTGGTACCATTTGCGTTGTCAAATGCATCAATTGTCTTTATGTGTTTGATGAATGGTTTTTTCAGAAATTACTTGGATAAGTTTTCCATTATATTTATGGATGACATTCTTATCTACTCAAATTCTGAAGAAGAGCATTAGTAACACTTAAGGATGGTGCTACAAGTATTGAGGGAACATCAGTTCTTTGCAAAATTGAGCAAATGTGCATTCTATCAAAGGCAGATACATTATTCGGGCCATATCATTTCAGAGGAAGAGATAGTTGTAGATCCTGAAAAGATAAGAGCCATTGAGGGGTGACCAGTACCAAAGAATGTCTCAGATTTGATATCTTTCATGGGACTTGCAGGATACTATAGAAGATTTACTGAAGGTTTTTCAAAGATTGCTCACTCGATTACTTCTTTACAAAAGAAGGGTGTAAAATTTGAATGGAATATTGATTGTGAAATAAGTTTTCAACACCTGAAATACTTATTGACAAGTGCACCTATCTTGAAGATTGTTGATCCCGATAAGGAAATCATTGTGTGCACTGATGCATGCAAAGAAGGACTTGGTGGAGTCCTTATTCAGAATGAGCATGTGATATGTTATTTATCAAGGAAGTTAAAAGAACACGAAAGACATTATTCCACTCATGATTTAGAATTGGAAACCATAGTGCATGCCTTGAAGATGTGGAGACACTACTTTATGGGAAGAATATTTGAATTGAGGACAGACCATTTTGGTCTGAAATATTTGTTTGGACAACCAACTCTAAATGTTAGGAAAATCATATTGTTGGAATTTATTAGTGAGTATGACTTCGAGATAAAGCATGTCAGAGGAAAAGAGAACAAGGTGGCTAGTGCACTCAGTAGAAGGGTGCATGAGATGCATGCTACAGCCATTAGCATGTGCAAATATGATCTAAAAGATAGAATTTTGGAAGCTGCAAAATTAGATCAACACTATGTGCAGACAATGGAAAAATTACAGTAAGGTAATTTATAGCTGAAAACTCAAGATTATGAACTAAGAGAGGATGGAATCCTCATGTACAAAGGCAGATCATATGTACCTAATTCTCAAGAGATGAAGAATATGGTGCTAAGAGAGATGAATAACATGCCTTATGTTGGGCACCCAGGATATCAGAAAATTATTCTGGCTGTCAAAAGTCAATATGTCTAGCTAGGTATGAAGAAAGAAGTGGTTGATTATATAGCCAGATGTTTGGAATGTCATAAGTTCAAGGCTAAGCATAGACATACAGTCGGTTTGCTATAGCCATTGCCCATTCCTGAGTGGAAATGGGAAGTGGTGACAATTGACTTTATCACCAAGTTTCCCATAACACTGAAGCAGCATGACTCCATCATGGTGGTGGTGGATAAGCTCACCAAAGTTGCTCATTTTATTCAAGTAAAGTTGACTCACAAAGTAGCTAATATGGCAGGTATCTATATGAAAGAGACTTCCAAGCTTCATGGTGTGCCTAAGGCCATTGTATCTGATAGAGATCCCAAGTTCACATCAAAATTTTGGAAAGGATTATTCAAAGGATTTGGGAATGATCTGAAGTTTAGCACAACATATCACTCGGAATCTTATGGACAAACAAAGAGAATCATTCAAGTGATTGAAGATATACTAAGAATGTATGTGATGGATAAACCATCAAAATGGGAAGACCATTTACACTTAGTTTAGTTTGCCTATAATAATGGGTATCAAGCATCTTTGAAGATGATCCCATTTGAGGCATTATATGGTAGAAATTCCAATACCCTTGTAAGTTGGGACAACCCAGCAGACAGAGCAGTGGTTGGGCTAGAATTGCTCATGGAAATGGAAGATCAGATGATGAAGATAAAGCAGAATTTGAAGACTTCCCAAGACAGACAGAAAATATATGCAGATAAGAACATAATTCACAGAGAGTTCAAAGTGAGTTACCATGTATTTCTAAAAGTGAAGGTCAAGATATGCTCTTTGAATTTGGGGACCTATTCAAAGCTTGCAACAAGATATTGTGGACCATTTGAATTCTGGAGAGGATTGGCAATGTTGCATACATGCTTGCATTACTTGCATCCTTGTGCATTCATAATGCATCCCCTGTCTCTTTGATTAAAAAGTGTGTGCATGATGATAATCATATAATTGATTGGAATGTGATTCAGGTGGGGCAAGAAGGAGACTTCCAAGTAAGTCTTGTGCACATATTGGATCGGAAGGTCAAGCAGCTTGGGAATTGAGACATCATGATAATAAATGTCTAGTGGACCTGTTACAAACTTGAAGATGCAACATGAGAATATGAAGATGCCATGCGGAAAGAGTACCTGCATATTTTTGGAGATTTTTGAAGAATTTTGCTTGTACATGTATATAATTCGTTGAGGATAGTGCATAAATAAGGGGGAGGGGAATGTAATGCCCCTAGGCTGAACCCCGTGATGTAAATAGACACGTAGGCTAGTGAGACGGGATATTTTGGGCCTAAGTGTTATGGTGTCATATGTTTTGTGGCTAGAGTGCCTATATGATTATAAGGATAGTGAGCCTATATTTGTAATATGTATCATTCAGATTAATAATAAAAACATCGATGTTGTAGACCAATTAGACAAAAGAGTATGGGGGACTAAGAATTCCACTAAATGAAAGGGGGATAAGGGTCTAGGATGAGGAGCTAATCAAGGGGGCTTAAGTCGGTGAAATATTATTTTAATATTCCCTAAAGTACAAATATTGAGATATCATAATCTGAGTTCCAAGAGTGGGGGAACATGTACAAGTGCATCTCATATTCATGGAAACAAGTGTCCAGTTGGGGACATGCAGATATATCATGAGACTTAGTGTGTGTGTTTTGGGGGAAAGGATATCATCTTCTTTCATTATTCTGCATTGTATGGACCACAAGGGATCACACGATCATCTATCTACCATCATTCTATGACTATTAGCAGGGTGGGGAGGGGGAGGGAAGACTCTTGCCATCGGTACCTTACGGACTTACCTTTCTTGTACATGTATGGCGAGAGCTCGGGGAAAACCGTTTGTAACAAGAAAATATGGGTTTCCAAGCCCTTGAGAATTGGAAGAAGTGGGTTGTCAAGCCCGTGGTAGTCTCTCTTGTGTGAGAACTATTAAATATTAGTCACGGGTGTGTTGGGAAATTAGTTCCAAAGCTCTAAGACTTTTTGTCTGGCTTATTGTTGAATCCCTAGAAGGGAAGTGGGGTATGTTAGAACATAAACTTGTCAAGGTCTTGTGAGTTGTGGTTTATACCCAGGTCTGTAATTTTGTCTATCTCTCCTCCTTTTGCAGACCCGATCATAGGTTTTTCCTCTCGGATTGTAGTTTTCCTTCTGTTAGCCTTCATCCATTTGATAAACATGTTTTTCCTTAGCAGCTTGCCTGAGAAGTATTAGCTCTAAGCCTTTTTGTTTTCCCTAAAGACGATCTCTTTTCTCTTTAACTCTATCGTTGAGCCTTTGTTTTCTCAAGCCCTCAATCAATCATCCATGTGATTTCTCGTAGGTCACATTCATGAGCACCAACCACAATACTTGAAGCAGTTTGATGTGGATGCAAATCAAGCAAGCGAGGAAGATCAGTTTTCAATGGAAAAGATCCCTCAAGCAGATCACATCGATGGCCATCGGGTGATCCGGACCATACAGTTGCATGAAGTACAGCGAACAAAGGTTTGAAATCGTGAGGCCCATCCTAGTCGTTGACACTGGGAAGGACGCGCGACACAGGATCAGTGTTTCGCTGACACGCGGGATGGAGCAATCAAAGGGTTGAGTCATAAGGACTCGTGAAATGCGAAGTTGCGAAATAATCAGGGTCGTCCATTTAGCGGGACACGTGGTTCCAGATCCGAGCGACGGAGAAATCCATTTTAGCAAGGCAGAAGTGAGAAATGCCAACATCCCTAGCCCCAAAACATCGATATGATCTGGGTTGTCCGATGTAAAGAGACCCGTGTCGACCAATCTGGGCGGTCGCATTTTCGTGACTTGGAGTTTCGAGCATGGAGCGCATCACAAGTTCGCGAAACGCGAAATTGCTACGCACCTAAGAGTTAAGACCACGGTCACAAGGTGGGTTCATATGGAAAGTGGAGAGAAAATAAAGATAAGCGCCCATTCAAGCAGTGGGCATCTATAATTGTTTAAGGAAACGATCGTGGTCGTCAAGTCCTAAGAAAGTCCGACCGTTGATCTAGGTGGATCGTTTCGCAATTTCGAGCATCAAGATATTTGGATTCAAGGGGAGTGAAAACTCTTGAAATATGAAATCTCGATATTTCATATGGATAAGCACAAGGTCATAGCCCGCGGTCGTATGGGGCAGGGGAATGGAGCCATGCAAAAGATCAGAGCATCCGAGTTGGTCACAGAGAAGGATCCTTGTGGCCTCAAGGTGCCAATTTTGACTCGAAGGAGTTGTGAGATCACCTGGAGCATTCATGGGTGTCAGTTTTCGTCCTGATCCCAATAAAATCAGTTAATGAAATTGGGAAAGGTAGTTGAAACCTCGTTTCACCACATAGATGGAAAGCATGGAAAATCTGGCCATGGAGGGCAAACTGTCAGCCGAAATTTCCTTGTCATGGATTTTCTTGTGAAGCCCATATCGATTTGATCTTGCATCTGTCAGAAGAATGCGAGCGCAGCCTGAAAAAAGAAGATGTAGACGCAAAGCTTTGATTATAGTAGCCAGGTCACACTCCCATTGATGGCGAGTTTTTCTGAGTATAACTACTCAGTTTTGATATTTTATTATGGTTGATGGTAGAGCAAAGCTCCCGTATTGTAAAGTCTTAATGAAGCTTATGGTTTTCTGGCTATGTATCTGTATTTGATACTTCTTGTTTAATGACAGACAGCTTTCTTACTCCCTCTTGTTTCGTTTTGATGTTGAAAGAGTTCATGATTGATTGATTCTCTTGAATTATTGTGACTGCATTATGATGGATGTTCGATTGTAGTGTTGTTATAATTCCTTTCAGTTTCTTTATGATTTAAACTCAAGAAGATCTTGAGTTTAAGTTTTTCTTCTTTGGGTTGTTGGAAGACCTGATGTCCACGGTAGACCTCTACATCCTTCTCACTGAATTCTTCCTTCTACTCACCCTCACTACAACCTACTCACTGAAGTTAAACTAAGACCTCATCTACTTGTGCACATCAGTCCAGTTTTCTGAGTTGAGACAATATTTTCTTGATATTGCGCCCATTTGAACTTTTATAACCAACCCGTGACATAAATTCTAATGGGTATCAGGCTTACCTCTGCCACAATCTAGAGGTGACTTCTGGTGCTAACATTTATGGTGCCACTACCGGGGACGAAATTGAAGATTTTCCCTGGGATTGAACGACAAAGCTTACTGGTTCTCAAGGTGCATCAGAACTTAGTACATCGAATATTGCAACTGTGCACCTGGTGACTCCACTATGGTGACTCCATTGATGTTAATTCGTTGGCGAATCCACTGTTTCAGTTGTGTCTTCTAGAGGTAGACACACGAGGTCTACTCCACAATTGCCTTTAGCAACACCTGAAGCCGACCCAAAGAAAATTGTCAGAAAGGGAAGGGCCCTTAGAGAAGGTACTTCTACTGTTGAACCAAGTATTTCTGATGATTTTTATTGTCCTCATTTAGAAACTCCAATATCTACTTCCCATTTTCCTACCATACCATGTGTTGGAGTTTCCCAAACTTTAAATTTTGGGAGTGTTCCTATCGAGTTTTCCCCTCCTGATATGTGATTGGAGGGATAAATCCTTGTAACTCCTCTCTCCCTGAAGTTGTACCTTGGTATAGACCCCAGACCTAAGAATATTTTCCCACTCCAGTTTTTATTACTCCTCCTCCTATTAGATTTATTGATTTTTCAGAAACGGAATCCTCTTTTCCCCCAAGCCCTGTAGCCTTTTCTCCAAATCCTCTACTTTTTCCCTTTCCTGTCGGAAGCTCAGTTCCAATCTCCCCTTTTCGAGCCCCTTCCCCTCCTAGTTCCCCTCCACCTATTATCCCTATGGCAAGTGTTAATCCTCCTAGAAACAAAATGGATGCCATAGTGGCTGCAAGATATGCTCCTCTAGTCTTACCTCATCCAATTAATGCTCTCCCCGCTGGAGATTACCTAAAGTATATGCCCAAATTCACTGGAGAGGAAGACATAACTGTTGAAGAACACCTTGTTGCCTTCTACAGTTATGCAGACAATATGAATATTGAAAATGAGGATGTCTGGATGAGAGTCTTTATCCATAGCCTTGATGGTGAGGTTAGAAAATGGTTTAGGGGATTGACCCCTGGATCTATTGTTGGGATTGAAGCTCTAGATGATGCTTTCCTGAGGCAATGGGGAGATAAAAAAGACTTTGTGTATTATATCACAGAGATCGAGTCCCTAAAGAGAAAGGAGGGAGAATCGGTCTCTGATTTCTCCAAAAGATTCAACAAAATGTACAATAAGATCCCTGTTGAGATAAATCCCACCAAAGCCTCCACCAAAATTTCTTATGTTAGTGCTTTTGACCCTGACTTATGCCTATTGTTAAGAGAGAGAGAAGAGCTATTTCCTTGGCTCAGATGCAATATGTAGCCCTAGAAGTGGAGTCTAACGTATTGGCAGCTAACCGACTCAGGAATAAGGCTGATAGAAACATACCAAGGGGAAGATTTGAAGCCTCCACCTCTAGTTCATCTGCTCCCCCCCCCTCTCAAATGGACGAAGTTACCAAGTTACTAAAATCACTTTCAACTAGAATGGAAATATTGGAAGTAGAGGGGAAGTAGACATACAAAAATCCTCAAAATGTTGATAACAGATGCAACTTCAGGAGGTTGAATAACAATGCCCCTCAGACTATGCAAAGGGAATAGAGGAACAGAGCTAGAGATGATCAGAAAATTCAAACCCCTCTCCAAAATAATCTTGTTGTTGATGAAGAAAGGGAGGAAGAAGAGTTTGATCCTGAAATCCATTGTCTTGGAGACACCCCCCCATTTCCCCATTTGACTCAATCTGCATACGAGGAATCCCTCTTGAACAGTCAAATAAATGAGCTAAGTAAGGGTGAGAAGGCCAATAGCAGTCCCAATAAATACAATCTCAGATCTAATAAGAAAGAAGGGAAGTCTAACGTCCATGATTATCCTTCTAGAGCAGAGAAGCCTGCCAAAGATGCAACAAACAACAGCAAAGAAAAGAAAGATCGGAACCCCTCATCGATACCCAAAGATGTTGTCCTGGAACTGAGAGAAGTTTTGAAGTCCCTTTCCTCTTTCAACTTTGAGCATGAAATTCAAAAGATCAGAATCCATGTGCCCCTGTCAGAGCTATTCAAGCATGAAGATTTCAAAAAATCCCTCTTTAAGTTGTTGCAGTCTGAACTACCTTTCCATACCACAGACTCGGTAAATCTCCAAGATGAAAAGCTAACAGTCATCTTAGGTCATGTGGTAGAAGATAGATATGATTCATCCCCTCCCTTCTATACATCATTGAACATACATGATAAGGTGTTGCATAACTATTTGATGGATTTAGGGGCATCTCATAATCTTATGCCCAAAATTGTAATGAAAGAACTCGGGTTAGAAATCAAAAAATCCTATCATAATTTATATTCATTTAATTCAAGGAGAGTGCAATGTCTTGGGGTCATCAAATATCTGGTCGTGACCTTATTTCTGCTGCCCATGAAAAGTGTGGTCATGGATATCGTGGTGACTGATGTTCCTCCCAATTTCAGCATGTTATTGTCAAAATCTTGGATAAAAATACTTGGGGGAACTTTGCAGATGAACCTCACATATGCTACCATTCCAGTGTTTGGGTGGGGAGCATAGGAGACTATACAAAGAAGCTCAGTTAACCTACATTATTAGTGATGAAGCAGATCCCACCAATCATCCTATCTTTGCACTCGACACTGATTTGGGATCTAGTTTGTTACAGCTCACTGATACTTCTGAAGCTCCTCTTGAAATCAGAAAGCAAACCACTTCTTTTTGCGAAACACCTCCCCCAACAACTTCTATGTGGAAGATGTTCTTCGACGGAGCCTCTTCTAGGGAAGGTGTTGGCATCGGAGTGGTTTTTGTGTCACCCTATCAAGAGGCCATACCTTTTTCCTATAAACTAGAATTTGAAGCTACCAACAATGTGGCAGAGTATGAGGCTCTTGTTTTGGGATTAAGGGTTGTGAAAGACATGGGGATTGAAGAACTATAAGTATTTGGAGATGTTGAACTAATTTTCCATCAGGTCAAAAATGTTTATCAAGCCAAGCACCCTAGGCTAAATACTTAGAGGAATGAGGTGTGGGACCTAATTGACAATTTCCTCTTAGCTTTCAACATTTCATTTATTCCAAGAGAGGAAAATACTATGGTTGATTCTTTGGCCGTCTCAGTGAGCCAGTTTGGGATCCCACTACCACCTAAGCTCAGGTATGATGTTGAGATTAGATATAGGCCTTCTGTACCTGACAATATCAAGCATTGGAAGGTGTTCGAGGATGATCTTGAAATTAGAAGATTTCTTGAGTCGGTTGATGAGTTCTCTTCATTACATATTGATCAGGACCATGATGTCGAAGGCAACCCTCCCCCGGAGTACTTTTTAATAAAATTGCTAATCACCATATTGTTCAGTTGCCTAGCAATCGCATTCCGAAGGGACTAGTTCCATTAGAAATAATTTTTGATGGGACGATGTGGTAGTAAATTTTAAGGGTCCAGCAGAGGATGTTGATGTAGCCGAGTGAAATATTGGTACAAAGGAGGATCCAAAGTTCATAAAGTTATCTAGCATCCTGTCAAGGGAGCAGAGAGTTGAGTATGTTGAGCTATTAAAAGAATTTTTTGATGTGTTTACATGGACCTATAAAGACCTCAGGACATAAGACACAGTCGTCATCGAGCATAAGATCCCATTGACAGAGGAGTCCAAACCATTTAGGCATAAATTAGGATCAATAAATCCTATTCTGTTGCCTATTATGGAAAAGGAGGTAAAGAAGTTGTTGGACGCCCAAATCATTGTCCCTTTGAGATATTCTGAGTGGGTAGCCAACCTGGTCCCAGTGAGAAAGAAGAATGGATAAATCATACTATGTGTTGATTTCAGAAATCTGAACAAGATCTCTAAGAAGGACAATTACCCGCTGCCTAAGATGGAACACATATTGCAAAGAGTGACTAGTGCATCTAGGATTTCCATGATTGATGGTTTTTCTGGCTACAATCAGATCTTTGTCCTGCCTAAAGACAAAGAAAAGACAGCCTTCACCACTCCTTGGGGCACATTCATGTATGCCAAAATGCCCTTTGGATTGATGAATGCAGGGGCAACCTTCCAGCGAGCCATGGACATCGCCTTCGTTGGAGAAAGAGATAAATTTGCGATCATTTATCTGGATGACATAACAGTGTTCTCCAAATCTGATAAAGAACATTGTCGACATCTGAGAAAGGTCTTCTCAAAATGCAGAAGGTTTGGTCTCTCCCTAAATCTAAAGAAGTCCTTATTTTCCATGCAGGAAGGAAATTTTTTGGGACACATTGTGTCAGTTGAGGGGGTCAGGATTGATCCAAGCAGAGTAGAATTTATTCAATCCCTAACACTTCCCAGATTAAAGAAAGAAGTTCATTCCTTCCTGGGAAAAATCAATTTTCTGAGAAGGTTTGTTTCAAATTTTGTTGAATTGATGAAGCATATCACAGCCATGCTTAGGAAAGGGAATGAAGTAAGATGGATTGTTGAGTCCAGAGGATCCTTCAACCAAAGCAAGAAGGCACTGACTAAAACACCTGTGCTTATCAGTCCTGATTATTCCAAGGATTTTCTTATCTTCTCCTTTGCCTCTTTTGATACAGTGGTAGTTGTTTTACTACAGAAAAATGTTGAAGGGTTGGAGTATCCCATTTCCTTTTTTAGTAAAGCGTTGAGGGATGTCGAGGTAAAATATAATATCATTGAGAAACAGGCCTATGCCCTGGTGAAAGATCTCAAAGATTTCAGAGTCTATGTTCTACATTCAAAGATCACTGCATGTGTTCCTTTGGTTTCTGTGAAGGACATTCTCATTCAGCCTGACATAGATGGGAGAAGGAGCAAGTGGATTGCCAAAATCCTCGAATTTGACCTGGAAATAAAACCCACCAAACTATTCAAGGGATAGGGTTTAGCCAAGTTGTTGGTTGAATCTAATTGTGAAGCTTTGGGGGTTAACTTCATCAACGTTTGTTCAGAAAATCAACAATCTGAAGTGGTCGATAAAATCCCTCAGAACAACCCTCCATTAGCAGGATGTGCCTGGTACAAAGATATTATATTTTTCCTACAGGAGTTGCAACCTCCAGATGGTATGGGAAAAAGCAAGGCAAGAGATTTAAAGCTCAAAGCGATTAGGTATTGTATTGGAAATACCCTCTAGGAGTGATTCTGAGATGTCTAGACCCACAAGAGGCCCAAAGGATTATATTTGATTTCCATGACAGCCTTTGTGGGGGACATCATTTCTAGAAAACCACAGCCTATAAAATTCTCAGGGCTAGGTACTATTGGCCTACTCTATTCACTGATGTCTGTGCAAAAATCAGGGCTTGTATCAAATGTCAGAAATTCTCCGGGAAGCAGCAACTCAAGTCTCTGCCATTGAAGCATGTAGTAGCTTCAGGTCCCTTTCAGCAGTGGGGCCTAGACTTTATTGGGGACATTCATCCTCCTTCAAGTGGTCAGTACAGGTGGATCCTAACTGCAACATATTATTTCACCAAGTGGATAGAATCTATCCCCACAAGGAACGCTTCTCATAAAGTGATCATTGGTTTTCTTGAAGATATTATGGCAAGGTTCGGTTGTCCAAACAGAATTGTATCTGATAATGCTGCTTCTTGCAAAGATGAACCATTGATCAAGTTTTGTGAGCAGTTCGGCATTGCATTGATCCACTCTACCCCTTACTATCCCCAAGGCAATGGAATGGTAGAATCCTCTAACAAAATCCTTATAAAGATTATCTGAAGAATGTTGGAGGACAAAAAGAAATCATGGGATTCGAAGCTTAAATTTTCTCTGTGGGTTGATAGAGTGACAACAAAGAGATCCCTGGGAATCTCTCTGTTCCAACTTGTATATGGGACTGAAGCAGTTTTCCCTTCTCAGCTTGCCCTGCCTGTAGCGAAATTCTTCCAAGACTGCCAAGAAGAGCCTGATGACATGATCAGGAGAATTCATCAGCTGGTAGAAGTAAAGCAGACTAGAGAGCAGGTGATGGGCAGAGCGCATGACCGTCAGCAGAAAATCAAGCAGGCATTTGACAGGAAAGGAAATAAAGAGGATTTTCAGCCAGGAGATCTAGTACTCAAATGGGATGCGCCTAGACAGGACAAGGGCAAGCATGGAAAATTTCAATCCCTTTGGATCGAGCCCTTCAAAATCTCTGAGAGGTTCCCAAATAACACTTATAGATTGCAGAATTTAGAGGGAGACGAAGTCTTTGGTGGCTCTGTAAATGGGCACTTCCTGAAAATGTTTTTTGTTTAAAGTCGCAATCGGCGCCCCACCATTGTAAATACCATCTTTGTTTTACGTTTATTTTGTTTTTGATAGGAGACTCCATAACCCAAAGCAAAGACATTGGAGTTGCGTGTTCTTGGCAGCTCGCATGGAGCATGCCATCCCCTGTGGAGCCAATGTTAGCTTATAAACTTGTCAAGGTCTTGTGAGTTGTGGTTTCTACCCAGGTCTGTAATTTTGTCTATCTCTCCTCCTTTTGCACACCTAATTGTAGGTTTTTCCTCTCGGCTTGTAGTTTTCCTTCTGTTAGCCTTCATCTGTTTGATAGACCTATTTTTCCTTAGCATCTTGCCTGAGAAGTATTGGATCTAAGCCTTTCTGTTTTCCCTAAAGACGATCTCTTTTCTCTTTACCTTTATCACGAGTCCGCGAAACACGAAATCGCGACACGCCTAAGAGTTAAGCCCACGATCACAAGGTGGGGTCATATGGAAAGTGGAGCCAAAAGAAAGATAAGCACCCATTCAAGCAGTGGGCGGCTATAGTTGTTTAAGGAAACGATCGTGGTTGTCAAGTCCTAATAAAGTCTGATCGTTGATCCAGGTGGACCGTTTCGCGATTTCGAGCATCGGGATATTTGGAGTCAAGGGGAGTGAAAACTCTCGAAATGCGAAATCCTAATATTTCATATGTATAAGCACAAGGTCACAACCCCCGGTCATATGGGGCAGGGGAATGGAGTCGCGCAAAAGATCAAAGCGCCCGAGTTGGTCACAGAGAAGGATCCTTATGGCCTCGAGGCGCCAATTTTGACTCGAAGGAGTTGTGAGCTCACCTGGAGCATTCATGGGTGTCAGGCATCGTCCTAATCCCAATAAAATCAATTAATGAAAGTGGGAAAGGTAGTTGAAACCTCGTTTCACCACATAAATGGAAAGCATGGAAAATATGGCCATGGAGGGCAAACTGTCAGCCGAAAGTTCCATGTCATGAATTTTCTTGTGAAGCCCATATTGATCTGATCTTGCGTCTGTCAGAAGAATGCGAGGGCAGCCTAAGAGAAGAAGATGTAGACGCAAAGCTTTGATTGTAGTAGCCAGGTCACACTCCCGGTGATGGAGAGACGTTCTGAGTATAAATACTCAGTTTTGATATTTTGTTATGGTCGATGGTAGAGCAAAGCTCCCGTATTGTAAAGTCTTAATGAAGCTTATGGTTTTCTGGCTATGTATCTGTATTTGAGAATTCTTGTTTAATGACAGTCAGCTTTCTTACTCCCTCTTGTTTCCTTCTGATGCTGAAAGAGTTCATGATTGACTTAATTGCTTGAATTATTGTGACTGCATTATGATGGATGTTCGATTGTAGTGTTGTTATAATTCCTTTCAGTTTCTTTATGATTTGAACTCAAGAAGATCTTGAGTTTAAGTTTTTCTTCTTTCGACTGCTGGAAGACTCGATGTCCACGACAGACCTCTACATCCTTCTCATCGAAGTATTCCTTCTACTCACCCTCACTACAACCTACTGACTGAAGTTAAACTAAGACCTCATCTTTTTGTGCACATCAGTCCAGTTTTCTGAGTTGAGACGATATTTTCTTGAGATTGCACCCATTTTACTTTTTATAACCAACCCGTGACATAAATTTTGATGGGTATCAGGCTTACCTCTGCCGCAATCTAGAGGTGACTTTTGGTGCTAACAGGGTAGTCAAAGGATTGTTGAGCAGAGAAGGGGCACACTTCCTGGGGTGGGACAGGCATGTGGGAAATGAGAGGTTGCAGGCTAGTTGCAGAAGGGTCACCTTAACCTGAGATTGTTTGTTGTTGATGTACCTTAGTCTAGCCTAGGATGCCTTCTCTGGTGGAGTTCTAGTCTCAGCTCGAGGGTGACATGTTGCTGAAATTTTATGAGCAGCAGAGTCTATGGCTGGGAGGAATGTCTAATTTATGCACGAAATTGGTGAATTATCATTAAAAAGATAAGTATTCTTTTATATGAATTTATGTGCCAATTACTGTGTGTATGTTATGTTAAATTTTGTATGCTTAAAATGTATGAATGTTATGCATGAATTAGTATACGGCTTGCATTGCTCATATTGTAGCATATGCAAGGCATCTTAAGTATTAGAGCTAATCCTTGAGTTTGTTGGCAAGGAGATTACAGTATATTGTGATATCAGAACTGAAATGAGTAGAATTCAAAGGAAATTGAAAATGCAGTTGTGTCAGAAGATGGGATTTTGTGTGACGTGGCCCAGCTTGGGGTTGGGGACATTACATAAATCAAGGCCTCGATTTTTAAAAGTTTGATTTCAAGATTTTCTTTTAAGTCAAAGTTCGAACACTTTTGAATATTTTCCCCTTCACCTTTAAAACTTGCCTTCAAGCCCGATTGTCAAATCGGGCACCATTTTCTCTCCTAGTTGCTAAGTTCCTTCTCGATTTGGAAATTGGACTCGATTTCCTAGTCGGGGTCCTAGCTATTAAATTACAAATTCAAGTTTGTTTTCATTTTAAATCCAAAGTTTGACGTTTTGATCGGGTCTCCCTACTTAACCTTTTTAAGTTTCTTCTCGAAGTTCTCCTGAAATCAAAAATTGACCTTGATTTAAAATCAAGTCATTCATTCATTTAGTAATCATACTCACTCCCAATTTTTGAATCAGATCTTGATTGTTAAATTGGGCCTAAATCTAGCCTCCTATCAACCTCTTTCTCTTGAACTTTGAAATCCTCCTTTTGAACTTGTTCAAACTCTTATCAAAGTCCCTTGAACCAATTTGGAAATCAGGACCTCTCTTCACTTGACTAGCTTTTTCATTTTCCCTATTTTGTGATCGACCCTAACTGCAAAGTCAAGGCCTTCCTCCTCCAACATTTGTGCGGACGGGTCCCAATTTTGAGATCAGTCTCAATTGTGAGATTAGCCTAATCCTCAAATTGGGCCTCCTACCACCAATCCAATGTTTAAACATTTTTCCTTACTCTCAAACTTTTAAAAAGCCTTGTCAAATCCCGCCCTACACCCCCCTAGGCCCCCCTTTTAACCCTAATTAATAATCAACTTGATTTGGCCATCGACCCTGATCAGCAAATCGGGGCCTCCCCTCTCTAACTTGTTTATTCTTGTAGCATGATTTAACGAACTCCCCCACTTTTAACCCTTATTCATAATCAACTTGATTTGGTCATTGACCCTGATCAACAAATCGAGGCCTCCCCTCTCTAACTCACTTATTCTTCTAGTCTTATTTGACGATCAACCCCAATTGCCAAATTGAGGTCTTCATCCTTGAACCTTGGTGTGAGCGAGTCATGGTTTATTGATTGATCCTGACTTCAAAATTAGGCCCTTTCAATTCATTGATTTCCAAATTTCCTTATCGATCTCTAGATCAAGCCCCTTTCCTTCATTCAATTGTTGAGTGCCTTCCCAATCTCAAAATTGGCCCCTATTTCCAAATTGGGGTCCCTATTATCAAAAGTTTGATTTCAAGTTGATGCATATTTTAAAGCCAAAGTTCAATGTTGCATAGGCCTTGTTCCTTCACCTTTTGAGCTTCCTTTTGAACTTCACTCTGATTTTCAGATTAAGTTGATTGTCAAATCAGGCCACTTCTATTTTTCAGTAGTTGAGTCCTTTCCCAATTTCTAGATTGAGCTGATTGTGCCTCCTAACAACCCTTGTTAAATACATTTTTCTCCCAACTTTCGAACTTGTTCAAATTCTTGCCGAAATGTTTTTAAAGCTCAATTTCAAAAAAATATATAATTCTCAAATCGAAGCCTCCCTTCACCAATTCACCCCCTACTTGGTCCCAATTTTTTTATTGGCCCCAACTTTGAAACCGGGAGCCCCCCTTCAGTAACCCACCCTTTTCCTTGTCATGATTTCATGATTGACCCCCAATGCCAAGTCGGGAACTCTCCTCACTACTTCTCCTTTTACATTGTCTTGATTTAGCGATATTTTCAATAACAATTATTTGATATATATTTGACAGCTAGCTCCTGAAATAACTTATTCAACGAGGGGACAATGGAGAAATTGGGGAAGCTCATCATCAAGTTGAACAAGAAAAGAGTTGAACTGCATAAATCAATGTGTGAAGCAATCCCATAAACTGTGAACATTAAAATCATTTTTATTTTCTTAATAAAAATCATTATTTATTTATTAATTCTATTGATAAGATTTTGTTTTACATTAAAACATTTTTTAATATTTTAAATAAATAAATAAATAAATAAAATTTTGAAATGCTAACCTTTTTAGCATAGTTAATAATGTTTTTTTGTATATCTATAAAATTAACAAATTTAGTTGAGGGCTTTTGTGATGTCATCCAAAGCTAAGAAATGACAATAATAACAACATATATACGATAGACAACGGACGCGTATGGCAGTACGTGTGACGGCCAACGCTACAAGATGTCACGGAATGAATATTTAAATAAATAAATA
>JZKD02S1775419.1:90501-101781 GCA_000966675.3 Picea glauca
AGATTTTTCCCCTGGAAACCCAAACCGGGAAAACCAGCATATATTATATTCATTCACTTTTTTTACATTGTTTACAATACAATATACATATAGGAGCCAGCGGCATCCAAAACCCTAACCCAATGACCTTGATTAGTCCAAAACCCTAATTCCTTAACTGAAAATAGAAAACCATCGGAAAAAACCATGTACCAAAAAAACCACCTAAATACATGACACATTTCCTGAGGTAGGTGTCACGTTTCCCGAGGCAAAAAAAATCAGGGGCGCTGCCTCTGCCCCCCTGCGCACCCGATGCATACGCTCAGACACTACTACTCGTGCAAAGAATATAACACATACCCAACACGTGTGCATAGGCCTCGTCGATACGAACCCAATGCAATTTGAATGGCTCAAACAGACACCGTATGCGAAAGATATCACAATTTGTTCATTTTTCCAAACAAGTAAAATTTTGATGATTGTGCAATCCGTATAGTGCTGGCATGGTAGCTGACTGTACAGGTCGTACAGTCGTACAATGACGTGGAGGGCAGACACGTAGGTTGGCAAGTGGATGAATTGTTGGTTGACATGTGTCCTTTATCTGGGAGAATGTGATGGTGCCACATGGCCCAATCTTGGGCTGCCATGTGGCACCCCTCCATTGTGGATGGTTTAGAAAATATGTATGGACTCCCAGGGAATCAAAATCGTGACCTTCGTTCCAGTCAACGAAATACTTGGCAGGGTCGAGCTACTAGCCTGCCCACTTTGGTTCTTAATACTCTATGTTCAAATTTAATATTTGAATGTGTATAAACTATCAAATGGAGGAATTAAGGGTTGGGGCCTAGCCCCATCCCTCGGCACGCGCTCCGTAGAACCTTGCGATATGACCATACACTTGGCGCAGTCCACTCCACTCCATCCAGCCCACGGTTCAGCGCTTTTACCACATGACCATTACATAGGCCCACTCTTTAAACTATAGTGCGGATGTGTGCATAGTGCTCGGTCAGTCGGGCTAGACCACCGACCAAGGCGCAGGACTAGGGGATGGAGACCGAGGGCTATTACAATTTGGGTGCACGGAGACTTAGCTCGAGGTCCCATGTATGCGTCGAAATACCAAGAGCTAGCGAAGGAGGGGGCCAATGCGTCAGCTTGGCCTAGGGCCATATGGCAGCACCCTATATGCCCAAAGACCTGGAGAAAAGGGGTTGTGCCATGCATTTTTCCATTTTTGGGTATTTTGACCATATAATATGATTTTTATGGATTTTTTAGCAAGTTTTGAGAGATTTTGGCCATTTTTGGGGGATTTGGAGCCCTTTTTGAGGCCAAATATTGGGGAGAAGTTGAGAGTTTGTTGCCAACTTAAAGCCTATATAAAAACCAAAGGTTCTTGGTAGCTGGAGAGAGGTTCAGAATATGAAAATGTTGAATAATTGAAAAGGCAAAGCCATTTTTATGCAAGGAAGCCATTGAGGAGAGCAACTTTGTGGGCCATTTATGGGAGCTTCGTTCATTTGTTTTTAGTGTTTTCAGTTTTGATGGGTTCTTGAGATCTAAAAAAACAAAGCCAGATCAGTTTGTAACCATTTTGGCACTTTTATGATGTATTTTTGAAGCTTTGAAGAGAAATAAGAAAGCCTCACCCATTGATACAAAGGCTCGGAGACATAGGCGAGATTGTCCAATTTCGTTATCACTTTGTTGTTTATGGTTTGTTGTTCCTTTATGCTTATTTCTAGATTTGTATATTTCATTATGGTTGCAATGTTTCATCATTAATTCTTCCTCTTTCATTCAATTCCTAAATGGTAATTTAACTCATGCTTTAAAACTCAACCATAGTGATTAAAAGATCATTTTGGATCAAGTGGTATCAGAGCTAGTTGACAGTTGGTTTTTGAGTTTGCATGGTTACCAGGGGAAATTTGAATCATGGTGAAGACGAGCTTGTTGAAGAGAATCCTGAAATTGGATCGAGAAAGAAAACTTCTCAAATTGAGAAGATGGCATCAGAAGAGGAACTTTCTCATGAGGAGAAAGAATTTCGAAAGACCTTCTTCGCCATGTCGGAGATGATGAAGGTTCTATATGAGGATTACTTGGAACGGAAGAAACCGATTCTACATGAATCTTCAAAGGTCAAAAATGAATAAGGAGAGGATCCTCCTCAAACTCCTCCTTCACATCCTTCTTCTCCATCAACTTCTTCTTCTTCAAGTTCAAGCTCCAAATCCACTACAAGAAAACATGTCCACAAACATAAAAATGATATGCCTTTACTTAAGCTTAATGTGAAATTTGAATTACCCATGTATGATGGTGAAGTCAATGCAGAGAGGCTTGATAATTGGGTCAGACAGATGGAGGTTTATTGCAATTGGCAAAAAATCAAGGATGAGGCAACTCAAATCAAGTTGGCATCGCTTTGACTTGCAGGCACAACACTAATCTGGTGGCAAAGCAAGTTTCAAAATGGCACACAACAAGTGGGTAATGTATTTCCATCATGGCAAGTTTTTGTTTCTACACTTAGAAAGAAATTATATCCTTTGGGTTATAAAGAGAAGGATTTAATTGAATGGAAAGGTATTAAACTAAGAAAAGGACAAACAATGCAAGAATATACAGATGGCTTTCGTAAGATGACATCGATATTAGATATTCCTTTACATACCCAAGAAACTCTTATGAAGTATATAGGAGGTTTACCTGCACACATTCGTAATATTGTATTTATGTTTGGACCTACTAATCTTGATGAGGTTTTTGTTCAAGCAACGTACATTGAGGTAGGGAAAACAAGATTTGGTGTATCATGGGAATAGTCTTTGAGAAAAGAGGACAAAAGGAAGTGGAATGGAAAGAAGGAAAATTCAGTCGCAAGAAAGGAAGAGAAGCCCTCTTGCAAGCATTGCAAGAAAGAAGGGCATGATGAGGACCATTGCTGGAAATTGCATCCCGAGAAGATACCGAAGTGGTTCAAAGAGAGGAAAGGGAGGCAAACAGTGGCTATAGCATCATGACCAACAGACTTGGGATCAGATTCAGGTGATGAATCTAAAATTTCAGCAGTTGGTTTGACAGGTAAAATTGGTGATGGATATGATTCTAGAAGTAAATTGTCTCACATAAGGGTCATTATGAGGCATACTAAGGTCAACACATTGATAGATAGTGGATCTCAATCTAACTTGATTTCAGATGAAGTGGTTAAACAATTGGGATTAAACACTCAGATGCATCATAATCCTTACTCACTTAAATGGATAAGCAACAACCACAAATTGCACATAACAAAGCAATACACATTAAAGTTTGCAATTTCATATAAGTTTGTGGATGAGGCAATATGTGATGTGGTGCCACTAAATGAATGTGGACTGGTCTTAGGCAATCCTTATTTGTATGATCACAAAGCAATCTTCTATAGGGAACAAAATCAATATCACTTAATCAAAGCAGGCAAAGAATATGTTGTACATGTTCATCATTTAAAAGCAAATCAATCTCTTCAAACAATGGAACAATTAAGGAAGAAAGCTCATGCAAGCAACACACCTATAATTGTGCCAAATCAAGTAATTGATCTTAAGCAAGAACATGAGATGATTATAGAATGGAAGTTCAATCATAATTTGCTTCAAGATAAGCTAATGTCATGCAAGTATGACAAACATATTAGCTCATTTGTAGTTATATTTTTGATGTTATCATTAGTAATGTTGTCAACATGGATGATAGTGGCTTCAGTAAGATGTGACAGAGTACAAGTGGCTAATAATATGTTGTCAGTTATCATGGTTGTTTTACAGTTGATCTTGATGAGACAGATGCACAGGATAGAGTTTAAAGACACAGAACAAGTGGGGTGGCCTATCCCGCACTTGATGACTAGTAAGTATCATTTTGGAGGACCAAAAGGTCTTTAGTGGGGAGGCATGATCCAGAATGGATCCAGGAAGGCCTAAAAATAAAATTGCTTAGAATGAATTCAAAATAGATATGTGCATAGGCCTCATCGATACGAACCAAATGCAACTTGAATGGGATCAAATGGACACTGTATGCGAAAGATATCGCAATCTGTTCATTTTTCTAAACATGCCAAATTTTGATGACTGTGCAGTCCATACAGTGCTGACGTGGCAGCTGACTGTACAGGTCATAGGTTGTACAGTGACATGGTAGGTACATTGGCATGCTGATAGGGAAGACACGTAGGCTAGCAGGTGGATGAATTGTTGGTTGACACATGTCCTTTATCTAGGTGAATGTGATGGTTCCATGTGGCCCAGTATTGGGCTGCCACATGGCACCCCTCCATTGTCGACGATTTGGAAAAATTATATGGAGTCCCGGGGAGTCGAACCTGTGACCTCCAGTCCGAGCGACGAAAGACTTGCCAGGGCCGAGCTACCAGCCCGCCCACTTTGGTTCTTAATACTCTATGTTCAAAATTAATATTTGAATGTGAATAGCGCTCCGTAGAACCTTGCGATATGACCATGCACTTGGCACGGTCCACTCCACTCCATCCAGCCCACGGTTCGATGCTTTTACCACATGACCGTTACATAGGCCCACTCTTTAAACTATAGTGTGTATGTGTGTATAGCGCCCGGTCGGTCGGGCTAGCCCGTCGACCAAGGCGTAGGACTAGGGCCTGGAGACCAAGGGATATTACAATTTGGGCACATGGAGACTTAGCACGAGGTCCCATGTATGAGCCGAAAGACAAGGAGCTAGTGGAGGAGAGGGCCAACGTGCTAGCTTAGCCTAGGGTCATATGGAAACACCCTATGTGCCCAGGGGTATGGAGAAAAGGGGTTGCACCCTGCATTTTTTCATTTTGGGGCATTTTGACCATATAATATGATTTTTATGGATTTTTTAGCCAATTTTGAGATATTTTGGCCATTATTGGGGGATCTGGAGCCCTTTTTTAGGCCATATCTTAGGGAGAAGTTGATATTTTGTTGCCAACTTCAAGCCTATGTAAAAACCAGAGTTTCTTGGCAGTCAGAGAGAGATTCAAAACAGGAAATTGTTGAAGAATTGAAAAGGCAAAGCCATTTTTATGCAGGGAAGCCATTGAGGAGAGCAACTTTGTGGGCCATTTCTGGGATCTTCGTTCATCCATTTTCAGTGCCGTCAGTTTTGATGGGTTCTTGAGATCTAGAAAAACATAGCCAGATCAGTTTGTAACCCTTTTGGAAACTTTTATGATGTATTTTTGAATATTTGAAGAAAAATAATAAAGCCTCACCCACTGAAACAAAGGCCCGGAGACGTAGGTGAGATTGTCGAACTCCATTATCACTTTGTTGTTTATGGTTTGTTGTTCCTTTATGCTTATTTCCATATCTGTGTATTTCATTATGGTTGTCATGTTTCATCATTAATTCTTCCTCTTTCATTCAATTCCTAAATGGTAATTTAACTCATGCTTTAAAACTCAACCATAGTCATTAAGAGATCATTTCGGATCACCAGTAGGTTGGTTCCTACAACCTTTGTAAAAGTAGGTTGGTGCCTACAGGAATTTATAAAGATAATTTTTATGGTTTTCTCCCGATTGGGTTTCCATGTTAAACTCTATGTATTGTGATTTGAGTTCATATGTGATTATTGTTTCTTAGCTAATGCATGATTGATGAATGGTTAAATAAAGTAAAAAGTATTGCATATTGATTCACCCCCCACCCTCTCAATATAAGCATAAGTTCAACAATTGGTATCATAACAGGTTCCTTCAAAAACAATTTAACCACTTGAAAGCAAATCTTGAGCACATATGGATTGTAAGGAAGGTCTCCCTACAAACATAGCTCCTTTGTTTGATGGAACAAACTATGAATCATGGAGTATAAGAATGAAGATATATTTGAAAACCCTTGGTTTTGGTATTTGGGAATCAGTCACAACAGGTTATACAAATGAAGTTGGGAAGGAGTCAAGTGAAAACAATGCAAAAGAAATAGATTTCATCTTGAGTAGCCTATTAGATTCTGAGATTGTCAAGGTAATGAAGTGCACATCAACTAAAAAAATTTGGGACAAGCTACAAAAAATTTATGAAGAGAGATCTGATTATTTTTCCAGTTGTGAATCAAGAACAGAAGAAGCACAATTTGTGAGAAATCTAAAAGGAGGATCTGAAAAATACAAAGTTAAGCTACCCTTCGAATGCTTTAAGTGTGGTAGAAAAAGACATTTTGCTACTAAGTGTCCATATGTAGAAAGGGAAGATAGTGATAAAGAAGAAGAATCTCTCTCCAAAACCATGTAAGAAAATCTTGTTGACGAAGAAAATGAAGATAATTAGAAAGAAAAACCAAATTTGGAAGAAGGAGATCTTGAAGCAAAACTCGTCATTGCCTTAGAAAAAATAGACAAGCTTAAGAAAAAGAAGCAGAAAGAGAAATTGTAGAAATATGAAGAGGAGGATCATGATCTTGAAGAAACAGAGAAGACAATTATCATCTTAAAGACTCAACTAAAAGAAGCAAAAAGGATAGAAAAAGTGTTGAGAATCCAGTTGAAAGAAAAGGAAGAAAATTGCAACAAGCTAGAGGTTGAAATTGTTTCCTTAAGAAAGGAACTAGAGAAAACAATCAATCAGTTGAATAGAAGCTTGAAGTTTGGAAAGAGTATCGAAATCTCAGATAATATTCTTTGTTTTCAAAGGTCACCATTCATCAAGACAAGTCTTGGCTACAATGAAATACAAACGACTCCCGAGGGCGATGCAAGCATTAAGGTCACAATGCCATCAGAAAAGGGAAATGAAGAAAATTCTAAAAGTTATGCCAATATTCTCAAAGGATCCATAAACAATGAAAGAAGCAGCATGAAAGGAAATGATGACAAGAAAAAACTTGAATCTTCTCACAAGAATAACAAGAATGAGTTCAAAAGAGTTGTTCCACCAAGAAGGCCTTTCACAAACCGGTACCAAAATCTCATTCTTAGCTATTTTTTTCTTGCAATAATTTTGGTCATAAGGCAATAGATTGTAGAGCTTATGAAAGAAGTGATCATGTGAGAGATAGAAATAGAGGTTCTTATAAGACCTCAAAGGATTATTATGTGAGCAAAAAAATCAAAAGTTCTCATGGGTTTGCTAATAGCAACTACAATTCATTTGCTCCCCTACTTGATTACAACATCGAATGTTATAAAGTCTCCTAAACAAAACTGAGAAGAAGATGTTCTTACCGACCATAGAGAAGAATACACCATGGTGTGGAAAAGGAAGCAAGAAGAACCAAAGAAGGAGGAATGTAGATTTGCACTTTATGCTCAAAATGAAGGGAACCAATGGTAATTTGATAGTGGATGTTCAAAACACATGACAGGGGACTAAACCAAGTTTCTCACCTTAAAGGAAGAAAAATGAGGCAGTGTTACTTTTGGAGATAAGTCTTTTGTGAAGTTATAAAAGGTATTGTTAGTCTTGATAATGGGACTGAGATAGATTCAAGAATGGTAAATATAGGGGAGGGCACCATTGAAGAGGAGAGAAATGAAATAATTGACCTCATTAGAGAGTTTAAGGATGCCTTTTCTTGGACTTATGATGACTTGAAGGCTTATAGGATTGATGTCATCCAACATGCTATACCCTTAACAGAAGGAGCCAAACCTTTTTGACAAAAACTAAGGCATATTAATCCTAAGTTGGAAAATCAGATACAAAAAGAGCTCCAAAAAATGGTAGATGTTGGTATCATAGTCCCCATTAGGTATTCATCATGGATGTCTAATTTGGTAATTATCTGAAAGAAGAGTGGTGACATTCTCCTATGTGTTGATTTCCGCAACCTTAATCAGCTATCATTAAAGGACAATTACCCCCTCCCAAATATGGAACATTTACTAGAAAGGGTAACCAGGGCAGGCATGATGTCTATGCTAGATGAATTTTCTGGATACAATCAAGTGTTACTCAAAAGGGAGGATCAACTCAAAACAACGTTTATTACACCATGGGGAACATTCATGTACTTAATAATGTCATTTGGTCTTATGGATGTGGGTTCAACTTTTCAAAGAGAAATGGACTTTTCCTTTAGGGATTTGATCCAGAAGATTATAGAAATTTACCTAGTCCATCTCAAGGTAGTGTCAAAATAAAGGAAAGATCATATCTCACACCTCATAATTGTCTTTGAAAGGTGTAGAAAATATGGTATTTCCTTGAACCCTAAAAAGTCTGTTTTGGGGATAGATAAGGGGAAGTTATTGGGGCACATAGTTTCAGAAGTAGGAATCTTTGTTGACCCAGAGAGAATCCATTCTATCAAGAGTGTATGTCCCCTTACTAATAAAAAGGCCCTTCAATCATTCTTTGGAAGGATAAATTTCATTCTAAGATTTGTTCCAAATTTTGCTAAGAGAATTAAACCCATGAGTGCCTTGCTTAAGAAAGATGTGTCTTTCAAGTGGGATGACAAAGGTCTCTGATCTTTTGAAGATATAAAAAAATGACATCTCCCAAGCCCTGGTTTTGGTTAGCCCTGATTACCCACTTGATTTCATGATATTTTCCTTTGCTTCTCAAGATACCATTGCAGGTGTCTTATTGAAAAAGGATGTTGATGATCATGAACATCCTATTGCATTTATGAGAAAAGTACTTAGGGATTCAGATTTGAACTATTCGATTACTGAAAAGCAAGATTATGCCCTGGTAAAATCTCACAATCATTTTAGAAACTATGTTAGCTATAACAAGATTAAGGCTTGTGTCCCTTACCCAGCGGTAAAAGATGTTTTATCACAACATGATTGTATGGGTACTAGAGGTAAGTGGGTTTCCAAGATCCAAGAATATGACTTAGAAATAAAACCCACTAAGATCATAAAGGGAAAAGGATTAGCTCAGATGTTGACCGAAAGCAATGAAGAAGCCATACAAATGGGAGAAAATGAGCAAGTGAATATGGTGGTGAGTGAATTAGAACATGATGAATGGTGTTTCAACATAATATATTACCTTAAAAACTTATCATGCCCATATCACCTGGTAGACTATAAAATAGGGCTCTAAGACTCAAATCTATGAAGTATTATTTAACTAGGGATGGTCTTGGTTGGAAAGACTCAGATGGAGTTCTCCTTATATGTGTGAACAAAGATGAAGCTAGAAAATTGTTAAGGGAGTTACACTCTGGGTATTGTGGGGGGCACTTCGGTGCCCGTACTACCGCTCATAAGATCTTGAGAGCTGTATATTATTGGCCGACATTGTTTGTTGATACACACTGATATGTCCGGTCATGCCAACCTTGTCAATACAGTTTTTTGGGTAAACAAAAACTCTTGGAACAACCTCTAAAACCCGTGATTGTGGAAACCCCTTTTCAACAATGGGGTTTGGATTTTCTTGGTGAATTTAAGGATAATTCAAGTAATGGTTACTGATGGATTTTGACTGCCACATATTACTTTACCAGATGGGTGGAGGTTGTTCCCACAAACAAGACTATTGAGGAGGTGGTCATGAACTTTTTGGAAGAAAGAAACATAACAAGATTTGGAGTACCAACCAAAATCACCACTGACAATGCCAAAGCTTTTAGCTCCCTTGACTTAGCAGAATTTTGTTTTAAATATGGTATCACTCTATCCCATTCATCAAACTACTACCCTCGGGGGAATGGTTTGGCAGCATCAAGCAATAAGAATCTTATGAATATCATCAAGAAGGTTGTGGGAGAAAATAAGAACGCATGGGATAGAAAGATTAAGTACGCCCCGTGGAAAGATCGCATAACAACAGAGACCTCAACAAGAAAAACCATGGTTGAACTAGTATATGGGTTGGAGGCTAAACTACCTGTGAATCTCCAAATCCCCATTCTCCACTTTGCTCAACAATACACCAAATAAGAAGAAGCAATCCAAGGATGAATTGACCAGTTGGTGGAATTAGATGAATCCAGGAGGGTTGATTTGAGTCAGATGGAAAAAAGTCAAGAGAAGGTTAAGAACACTTTTGATCACAAAGAAAAGGAAAGGGATTTCAAAGAAGGATACCTAGTGTTATTATGGGACAAAACAAGAGAGAAACCTGGTATGCACAAGAATTTAGACAGATTATGGACAGGTCCTTACAATATTATGAGTCAAGCAGGAACAAACTCTTTTAATTTAACAACGCTTGAAGGAGAGGCTTTGAAGCTACCTATGAATCTTATCCACATCAAGCATTACTTCCCACCGACATCATGACAGGTAAGTATGGGTAAGTCAGATTAGGTATGCATTTACATCCATTGTATATACCATCTACATATCATGATAGCATAATTATAGTTGCATTTTCATATTTGTATTGTTTCATTATGTATATATGATGCTCATGATCATATGTTAGATTAGAGATGTTTTTTTATTTGTTTATTATATCATTTATGAACAAGGGGTGACATCACGATGCTAAGGATTACTAATATCTTTGTTGAGATTTAGCAGGCACAAATCATACCAGAGATGTTGAGGTTCTCATGCGCTCTATGGTGAGAACATGTCCTCGAGTTAGAGCCAAATGTTATCCCCTACCCTAGGGATAACTAAGGAGATCATGTCTCGAGGCCTACAGGTCCTAGACATGGAGTACATAGAGTTGAATGACTTAATCATGGCTTGGGAGGGCCCCTCTTTTTTTCAATGCAGTCCATTTATCAGCAACAGCAGTATCCATCCCACCAGCCTGGTCCTGAAGTAGCAGTAAGTCTTGCTCCATGAGTTAATGAGTCAAGGTATCATGGTATGTGTCACTCTAATTGTTGAAGCACTTAAATATGTTGCATTGAATTCTTCTTCATTTCATGTTGTTTACTTGGAGATTATACTTGTTTCCTTGTTCATATCTGGAAGGGTGACATGGTGCCCTGGTAAGTTGATCTCCATTTAGGTTGGTTTGCCACTGGGTGGGTCTATGAAAGGTCATCGTTTATTCCCTCCATACTTACCACTTTCCATCTTTATTCCTCTCATCTCCCCTTACCTTTGTTTGAGCATTGGGATTGGCTACACTAGGAAGGGTTGTACCTTGCCTTGAGGGAAGAAGGGGATAAGGCCTAAAGGATAAAAGTAGCTGGCAAGAGTTAAAAGACAATATTGAAACCTTTGAGATGTTTCGCCTAGGGATTCCCGAGAAAGCAGTAAAAAGCTTCTCAATAAGAAAAGGGAACCCATAAGATACATAAACACTCAAGGTACTAGTTGATGGATAGGAGGTCTCATCACGACTCGGCCTATTATGACCATGGG
>JZKD02S1775419.1:102585-113952 GCA_000966675.3 Picea glauca
CTCTCATTTTATCATAACAACTCTTCACACAAGAGGAAGAGGACTGAAACTGGTGCCCTACTTAGGGTTTATTGGTTGAAATTGTGATGCGCACCTCTCTTGGAGTCTTCTACTTGCAACTTGGATCAATTTTGGTGAAGTCATTTGGTAATCTAGTGTTTTTCATGCATGATTATTCTTGGTGAAGTAAGTAAATCTGTTTTTTTCATTACTTTTGAATGGTTATGGTACATTTTCTTGCTCATGATAAAGATTATGAAATTGCATGCTTGATAAACGCTAGAAGTGAAGAACTTAAGTTACTACTTCTTCACTTTGTATTTTCTAGACTTTGCCTAATTGGTTTGTATTGACAAGCCTCTAAAGCCCTAAAGTACTAGCTCTTTAGAGGTCTTGATCAATTGTGGTTGCATCTAAATATTTCTTCAATTATCTAAGAAGGAGAAAAACTGCTAGGGCCTATAAGTGCCTACTCTCTAGTAGCTCACCTCCCCAAAGATTGAATCCCAAGAAGACTTAAGTTACTACTCTTCTAAGATTCATCTTTTACTTGGAGAAACATAATCATGTTGTTGTTTACTCCAAATGAATGTTATTGAACTCTTGGCTCCATAACCCTTTAAAGGCACTAGTCCTTACACTCCTTTTGTAGAGAGATCAAACCAACACTCAAACCTTGAACTTTCTAGCTTTCACTAACTAAAACTAACTCTAACCTAGCCTAGATAACTATTTTACTTGTTGTTGTTATAGATCATTGTTACAGCCATCTTAATGCAGCAAATTTTCTGCATAAACTACATTTAATGCTAGCTAAACACTTCTAAATTATCTTGTGACAACTGATTATCATTCTACCTAGTAAAAGTTATCTTTTCATTGTCTTTTCAAGCAATTTAGAAGCATATTTCTTGCAGTTGTTATAAATACTTATTGTTGTTGTAAACTTTCATTTTTATATCAGCCAACATATATTTCAAAGGTTTATTGTCTTATTGAAGCACTAACTTCATTTTGTACTTGAAACTACCATTTTTTGCTTGTTGTCTTGTTCTGGGCAGGTACACTTCATCCATTACATTTGCTTCATCCGTTAAGACATAAAGACCTTTTGACTTGAGTGACTAGTGAGAGGGGGGTATCTTTGCATTCTTTTTGTTGCTTCATCCTCCCTTTAGGTCACTAGGGACGTCTCCCTTGGGTTAATATTAACATACTCCTAAATAGAAAGGGGTTTCCTATTAAGGTGACAGTGATAGGTCACCCCCTTGTTACGCCAATATTGCCTCACTTGCCTTGGGCTTTGGGAAAGTACAGATTGTGCGATAACAGGTTGGTGCCTATATGATTTTATACAAAAAACAAGTTGTGGTTTTCTCTCATTTGGGTTACATTAAATATATGTGTACTATGGATTGCATGGTTGTATATTTATCATTAACTATCACAATTGGTAAAATAACACATTGATGAATAGTGTAAAGAAACATTGTAAGAAAAGAAAAGTAGTCTTATACTTATTCACCCACCCTTTCAGTATAAGTAAGTATGCTAACAATTGGTATCAGAGTGAGTTACTTTAGAACAGTCTAACCACTGAAAGGTGAATCCCTAGAGAACACATGGATTGCATGTCATCTCTCGTGTTCGATGGAATAGATTTTGTATTCTAGAACATAAGAATGAGGGTACATATAGGCATTGGGGTAATATGTCTGGCAATTAGTTGTCATTGGTTACACACCCTTAAAAAGTCCACCTATAGATGCAGTTGCAAAGGAGGCAAGTGAAAACAATACAATAGCAATGAATGCCATTTTGAGTGGCTTATTAGATTCTGAAAAAGTCAAAGTGGGACATTGTACATCAGCTAAAGACATTTGGGACAAGCTACACGACCTTTTTTCAAAGTAAGAATCCTTAGAAATGTCAAAGTTGACAAGAATAGAAGAAGTAAGTGACAGCTCATACAATAAATCAGACGCTGAAGAAGGCAACCTTGCGAGGAAGCCCAAGAAAGGATCGGGCAAAAACAAATGTAAGCCTCTTTTTAAATGTTTTAATTGTGAAGAAGTTGGACATTGTGCAGTTGGGTGCCCTTATTTAAAAATTGGAAAGAACAATGAAAAGGATGATTCCATATTAAAAAATTCCAAGATTTATAAGACTTTGAAGAGAGAAAAGTCCAACATACAAAAGAATAATCTATATTCCAATGAGGACAACAACTCTTATGATGACAGTGACAGTATTATCTCCACATCCCTGGAAATGAAAACCAATGAACCAAAATATAGAAGCACAGATTCAAATGAAGAAGAAAATCTTGAGATTGAAATGGAAGCGGATCTTAAAGAAGAAATCATTAGTGCCTTAGAAGAAATAGATAGACTCAAAGAAAACAATATAAAGTTGAAAAGGGAATTGCAGAAATGTCAAGATGAGGAAGTTTATTTTGTTTTTCTAGTTTGTCTGTGACCTACGAGACTAGCATGTGGTTGAGAAACTGCGACTCAGGGGCATCTAAGCCATCAAAATCACTTAGGGATCGCACCTGGCCTAAGTCACACAAACCCTTAAAATGGCTGGATTTTTTTTCCCTGCAGATTTCAAACCACTGACTTTAACATCACGGAGTGCCTTAACAACACACTTTGTCACCGACTGTCCTACACCTCGAGGACGTAAAAAATGAAGGACATGGGGGTGGGCTTTGATCCACTTATGTGTGCACGGGTCACAATATCATTTAATATAATATCTTTGGGTGCAACCACATGTTCGACCACTACCTCAAGGTGCCCCAATGGCTTCAGGTTAGGCCCTCACAGGAATTGAACCTTTCCCAATGGTGAAAAACTCCTCGCTTTCCACCATTGGATCCAACCCCTTTGGGCTTGAACATGAGGAAGTTGATCCTAAAGGAGAACTTATTTGTGATCAAAATGAAATCACAAAGATCAAAAGAGAGAATATGTTTTTGAAGGAGAAACTACCACAAAGTATTGAAGAAAAAGAAAAAATAATTAAAGTTCAAATTGAAGAATCATAGGTAATAAATTAATTGATAGAAAGACAACTAAAAGAAAAGGATCAAAACTATGAGAAACTTGAAGCACAAATTACCTCTCTAAGAAAATAATTAGAAGACATAGTCACCCAGTTGACTACAAACTTAAAATTTGAAAAGAGTATTGCAATTCTAGATAATATCCTCAGTTGTCAAAGGTCACCATCTATCAACACAAGTTTTGGTTATGACTACAATCAGAAAACCCCTGAAGAAGATGCAATCTCTAAGTCACCAAAAAAGAAAATTGAGGAGAATTATGAAAGCTATGCAAATGCTCTTAAAGGTTCCAACAACAAAGAAAGAAACCATATCTAACAAGATATTGATCCTTCACTCAAGAAATATAAGGACGAGTTCAGAAGAGTTGCTCCATCAGAAGACCCTTCATAGCCAGGTATCAAAATATTTTTCTCGGTTATTTTTTTCTTGCAAAAATTTTGGTCATAAGGAAATAGATTGCAGAGCTTATGGAAGAAATGATTATAATAAAAATAGAAGTAGAATCTCTCACAAGAATTACAAGGATTATCATATGAACAACAAGACTAGAGGCTTTCATGAGCATGCTGATAGAAACTACAATCCATTTACTCCCCTACATTACAAGGTTGAATGTTACAAATGCAATAACTATGGACAATTAGCACAAGACTGTAGAAGCAGCATGACATACTTTTCTAGACAAGAATGTGCAAAGGTATGGAGGAGAAAACAAGAAAAGGAAAATAATGAAGAATGTGAATTAGCTTGGTATGCACAAAACAAAGAACAAGATACCATCACCAAACAAAATAAAGAAATTACAAAAGTTAGGAAGACGAAACAGGAACAAGAAGAAAATACATCCATACTAGAGCATACTGCACTCCTAGCACGAAATGAAAGCTCAAGTCACATAACCAGTGGACCAAAGTTTGGAAAAGGTTTGACCAAGCACCTGATTTCATGCAGAGATGGGGTTGTTTCTCTTAATTCCAATCAGACCAAGGTAGAAAATCAACATCTTGAAGATAAATCTAAGGAGAACTTGATAAGAGAGGCAGAAGAAGTTGATAATTCAAAAGATAAGGAGATACTTTTGAAAAGAATGGGACATGTAGGAGAAGACTATGAAGCTGACAGTGAATTTGTTGTGAAGGAAAAGGAACTAGTCTTAAATGATGGGAGAAGAATGTTGATAAAAGAAAGAAGATAGTGATTGCAACCAGTTTAAGCAATCACCAAAACAGATGCCATAGAGAGCCCCCAAGCATCCAAAGATGATCAACCAAGTAAAGAATCCAACAAGATTGAGGCAATATATGAAGGTATGATAAAGTAAGTTTTATAATTTATTGCAATTGTAATGAAAATTGTGTATGATAAAATAGAGCAAAAGGAATCCTCTCAAGGCACAAGCTTCTGCAAAGGAAATGATGAAACGTGAATGTTGAGAAAGCACATTGATTGACAACTTTTGTGGTAATGATGAAGGAAGTTTAAGACATCGGTATTTTGGAGTTGATAGAGTTTTCATGACAACAAATGTTACAGTAACTTTATGTGCATGTTTTGACCAACATATTGGTGAAAATATAAACAACCTTTAATGTCCTTTTATACAAGAATTCTAGAGGGTCTTGTGGCTAATAATTTTCAGAGAATATATTGTAGATTTATGGGGCTTATGTACAACATTATGGAATCTATGCAATACATGTGATAGCCCTTGAAACAGGATTATCATGACACCAAGATTCATCTTGTTACGACAAATTCGTTGGAAATAGGGCAGTCAAAGAGGTGATTACATAAAAAAAAAAATCAGTAAAGGAAAAATTAATGATAGGTTTAGAAATCATGTGTATTAACACACGTAGAATAAGAATAAACCACTAAATATCAATAGAATTAAAAGGATGAAGCCCTTGATGAATTTGTTGTTACTGATTCTACTTGCAGAAATAAATTAGCATGATGAAAATAAAAAAAAAATTAGAAGATCCCTTAGAATCTATGAAGGCATATATCATCTTGAAGAATCAAAGAAAAATGGAATGTGGAAAGTTTTAGATGGACAACAAAAACAAAATGGAAGGCAAGACGCAAAAATTTAAATAATTGATCACGATAAAGAACAAGGATTTCATGGAAGTTTCATGGAGAAGCACAAGCTCATGGGGAGTTGTAGAAAGAGAGAAGGTTGTTGATTACAGATCATAACAACAAATGAAAGTACATTGTAATGGGGAGAAAATACCTTTTCCATTGATTTCAAAGGGAAAGAGTAAAGAGATAAGGGAGACTTGCAGGACAGGGGGAGACTTGCAAGAAGTAGTCAACTTAGATGAGAAAAAAATGATGAGATCTATGGTTGTGTAGACTGGAGGAGTTTCAGATTGTGTTATCATCAATGATAAAGGGGGAGCTTGTTGAAAATTATTTTTTCATTGATGTCAAATGTACACATGGTTGTGACAATAATGGATTTCATTGATGTCACAAGCAAAGGGAGAGATGATAAGATTATGCATATTTAATTTTCATTGGTGTCATTGTTGATGTGTTATGTTGATGAGTGACTCCCTGTGAAAATGAAGGTAGGTAGACTATGAACAATCAATCTGAAAGCTAGAAAAATGACCCTACAAATGACAAGTTCAAGGATCGAACCAAAACCAGTAACACGATTCCATGGACAGACAAAGGAAACAGAGAACATCCTTATGCATTGTTGAGTTTATGAAAGATATTGCACTTTGTCATAAATAGGTCATGGCAATTTTGCAAGGGTCGCATACAAGCGTGATGAGGATTTCTTGATGAAGTGCTTGCATATCAGGTTAAAACACAGGTTGAAGAACAAGCGCTAAAGTATGAGAGTGCAGAGGTTGCATAAGCATGTGTGGCAGGTCTGAACGAGGTCCTGATGGCTCAAATGAAGCAAAGAAATATTTCTCACGCATAGGGAACCTTGTTTTTAATTGGTTTATATTGAAAAGGTTGCATTACATAGTTTGAATAAAAACGGGCAAGTCACAGAACCCTGTGAGCAGTGTTAAATTTTCTTGTGGAGAATTGTGAACCCGGAACAGGTTAAATCCTAACCATTGATCCCTGAAGATCATTGGCTATGATCAAAGGATTGTGACCTCACCATATCGGATGTCAACATATCAGAGTAAAAACTTGAAATGTTTTGTTAAATTTCCAGGGGGACGATACCCCGGTGGCCCAATGATCCGATATCGGAGTATCGAATATCGAGAGAAAATGGAGTATGCACAGTACCAAAATTTTGGGGGCCTGATACCCAGTAGGCTAGTGGCCACATAAACACCATGTGCAGAGCCACATCATCCGCCATGCTAGCGCCATAACAATAGCCAAGACAGTACAGAGAGCCACGTGGAAGCCACCTCGTTTGCCATGTCATCATAGTGGTCATAGCATAAAGAGGCATGGTTCCAATATATGATATTGGAAGGACGAAGTTGATTTGCCATGTTAAAAAAATTTGGGGGTCAATCCCCGGTGGGCCATCTCGGATGCCACGTCAGAGCCATGATGATAGCCACACAAAAAAATCCCACGTGTCAATATAAGTACTAGTTCAAGTCAGTGTGGTGATTGAACAAGGATGGAGGACGTGATGACATAACAAAGCCATCTCATCCAGTACATGTGTAAGGAGTCAACGTGGAATACCACGTCATCTTCCATGTTAGATATCGGATATTTTATACTAGAAGAGTGATGGATCGGTGCATGGTTGAAGTCTTAAGCGTCGATGGGCCAATACCCTGAGATCCTGGTGGGTCGATAGGCCAGTGCCTCGGCAGTGGGGTCCACCATATCGGATATCGAAGATCGAATGTTGAAGAAATCGTGTAGTGTTGAAGCCAGGGGCCAGATAGCCCAGTGGCTAGTGGGCCAACTTGGATGCCATGACAATAGCCACATAAGCACCAAATCAGTGCCATGACATCCAGCACCCATGGAAGGTGTCTATGTGGAGGTCATGTTAGATAAATAGGTTGCAAGTGACCAATGTCACATCATATGCCATGTCAGTTCCACGAGTATTATGATTAGTCCACGTGAAATGGAAGGATTAAGCCACATGTCTTGGAGAGTGGATCGGTATATTAGATACCAAAATAATGGAGGAGCACGGTGTAGTGTTGAAGGCTCGGGGGCCCAATAGCCTGGTACCTGATAGTCCATATATCTAAGGAATGCAGAACATATCAACGGTCAAGATCAATCCAAGGTCTAGATCAGACGGCTACTGAATGTTGAGGGAATATTGAGTTTTTTTGGTGGGCAAAGAACAGATCAAGGACCACGATTAATTCAAGAGACTGCATCTAAAAGATACTGAGCAATGGGATATGTGTTGTGTTTTGGTGGCCAGTGATCATATCAATGATCGAGATCTATCCAAAGACCAAATCCAACGGTTTTTGAGCGATTGGGGTTTATGCGATCCAATGTCCCGGTGGTCTCAATAGCTCGGTAAGAAATATATATCAACAACCAAGATCTACTCCATGGTGCATCGAACTGTTACTAAGTGTTAGTGGTTTGTGTGAATATTGCATGTGATGGAGAAATACTAAGACCGGTTTCAGAGGATTTTATGCAGCCCGATTTTCATGGAAAGAAAAGGATCTGAAGTCGACTAAGTTTATAAAGTTTTGATGAAGGTACTCTATAAAAATGGTGCCCTATCCATTTTGAAGTGTGTGTGCATGGATCATGTGAAGAGGATCTTAGAGCCTCTGTGGTCAAATGATATGCGAGAGAAAGACATTTGAGGCTCAAATGTATTCGAGTGGTAGAAAATGAAAGAAAGAAGGATGTGATTGTCTAAGGGTGGTTGGGAGGTGAAAGTTCTAAGGAACTTCTGAAATAATGCATATTGTGGACTAGTGAAGAATTTTGTGACAGCAGAGACAGAGCAACAAATTTGTGTAGGTGATGACATTTTGTTGAGTTGGTGCTTAGCTAAGGGGATTGGTGTCTCCTACATGTTCCAGGATGCCTACAAATATAGCAGTTGTAGGTTGGTACCTATAAGGAAAGTTGAGTTGGTGCGCAACCAAGGAGATTGGTGTCTTTTGCAGGTGGGTGCCTGCAAAAATTGTTGTTGAGTTGGTTCTCAGAAGAGGGGATTGGTGTCTCCTGCAAGTTGGTGCCTATAAACATTGTAACAATATATTGGTGCATGCATGATTTTATAAAAGAATGTTTTTATGGTTTTCTCCCATTTGGGTTTCCACATTAAATATTTATGCACTGTGGATTGCATGGTTGTATATTTATCATTAACTGTTGAAGTTGGTAAAATAACATATTGATGAATAGTGTAAGGAAACAATGTAAGAAAATAAAAGTAGTATTATACTAATTCACACCCCTTTTAATATAAGTAAGTGTGCTAACACGTTCTTCAAATCAGGTAGGGGGCTCAAACAAGGTTGTCCATTATCCCCCTATATTTTTCTATTGGTAATGGAAGGACTAAGTCGAGCCCTGATAGAAGCAAGAAGGACTTGCTCCTTTCAAGGTGTCAATGTTGGGTATTTGGCTAGACTCACACATATGTTATCCGTATATGATGTTTTGAATTTTTTCATTGTGTTGTTGCACAATACCAAACTTTAAAGAATATAGTAACCATTTTCAGTGCAGTAACGGGAAAGATAGTTAATGAAATTAAATTAGCCATTTATAATCCTCCTGACAATGGAGATAATAGGGAATTATTCACGGATTCATTTCCTTTTAAGCAAAAATATGTAGAGGACAGTTTAAAATACTTGGGGTATTTCATCAAGCCTAAAAAATATGGCATTGAAAATTGGTCATGGTTAGTATCAAAGGTAGAGCATAAAGTGAACTTATGGTATAATCATTAGATTTCAATGGGAGGTCTGTTAGTTCTGATCAAATCTATCTTGGAGATGATTCCAATATACTGGCACCTCATGACCTAGATTCGTAAAGGCATCCTTTCCCAAGTTAGAAAGTTTTGCTTAAACAACCTTTGGAAAGGTAATGTGGATTATAAGGGTCTTCATCTCGTAAGTTGGAAATGCCTATCAAAACCCAAAGATTTGGGAGGTTGGGGTCTAAAGGACGGAGTCTTTTTTTGGTCAGGTGATAGCAACAAAGTCATTATGGGTCTTTCTCACTCAAGAGAGCCTCTAGAAAAACATACTAATTTCTAAATATATTGCCACACTCTCTACTTTCGATTAGATTTGTATAAGGAACAAGAATGTCCTCCATCATGTTGAGGGCATGCATGCCCCAAACGCATCAATGCAATGGAGGGCATTGTCTCAAGCCTTTTATGTGCTTCAAAAATATCTAACTTGGAAGGTTGGTAATAGTGTCCAGGTGAGAATTGGATCCAATGTTATCATTAGGTGTGGTGGAAGCTTTTTCTTGCAGAAGATCATATTTAGGCCCTTTGTTTGAAAGGAATATTCACTATGAATCAAATTGAAAATATGGAGGCATCGACTATGTGGGCATAGGTTTGGTTCTCATCCAAAAATTTGGAGTTAGAGGATACTTGGTCACAATATTGGTCTGACTACATTTTAGAACTCCAAAAACAACATATACACCTATCAGCAAACATTGATGAATTAGCATGGATTTTCCCCCAATCCAGTGGGTATTGCTCTGCCAAACTGGGTTACAATTTAATGATGGTCAGTGAAGAAGAAAATCCTTCATGGTGGTACAGCCAGATATGGAAAATCAAAGGACCTTTGAAGGACAACCTATCTTTTGGATGATTCTCAAAGGAAGAGTCCTCTTCTAGAATAAACTTCAAAAAAGTGGCCAACAGGGACCATGGATCTATTATCTTTGTAAATAGGCAGAGGAAACAAATTCACACCTATTCTTGCATTGCGAATTTTCCAAACATATATGGACCAAACTGGAGAATCATATGGGGATGGAAAATTTGTGGGAAAAGGATAACATATTAAATTGATTTAAAGAATTATTTGTGAATTCAAGTCTTATTGCCTGGAAAGTGCTACCAATACTAGTCTCTTATGGTTTGTGGCTGGTGACGAATTTTTCAATTACTTCCTAATTAAATTAGTGAGCAACTGAAGTGTTGTACATTTAATTATCAATCTGAAGTTGTATCTTACTTACAAACTATCTTGCACCGTATATGCAAGAGTAGTGTTATTTTCATTGAAGAGTTGTAGTACTTTTAATGTCACAAACCAAGGATTTAAGATAATTAATTAAGTCACCAAACTATAATATTTCTTGAGTTGTAGAAAAGTAAATATCACACTGACAAGAAAGGAAAGTCACACTTGCGGAATTTAAATCACACTTGAGGAAAGTAAATCACACTTGTTGAAATTAAATCGTTCTTGAAGAAAGTAAATCACACTTGTGGAAATTTAATCATACCTGTGGAAATTAAATCACACTGCCAGAAAGGAAATCACTCTTGTGGAAAGTAAAATTATGCTATGATCTACTGGTGACTTGCTCAAGTATAATAATAATCATGTTTTGTTGTAAAAATTACATGTTCACACATTCAACAATAATTCAATATAATATCAATCCCAAACTGCTGAAAACTATAGCTATCACAAGTTAGAAAGTACACAAAATAAAGTGCAGCTATGAGAAAAGTTGCAACAATGTGAGTTGCAGCAATGGAGCTGCAACATGAAAGAAATCACAACAATTGTGAGTTGCAGCAACGAAACTTCAACATGAAAGAAATTATAGCAGCATGAGTTGTAGTAACAAGAGTTGCAGTATCATTTCGACTATAAACTCATAGAAATTGAATCAACGTTGAATTGCGGTTTGAAATTACGAATTTTTCAACAGTAGGAAATGAAATATTAACCACACATTAATTGCAAGTACTAATCTACGAAATCTAGAATTGCAACAGACTGAGTGATCTAAAAATAGGGGGCTGACTTTTTTTGCTATGCAAACACCCTCTACTCCATTAAAATAAACTTCAGGACCTTGATCAATGTCTTAGTTGTGCAAGAGAAATTATGTGTCAAGTTTATGCATCTTTCAGGTGTTTATGTGTGAGGTTTTTAAAAGGTTAAATATGTTGTTTAAATAAATACAATATAAAATATAAGTTGCAGCAAGTAATAACCAGCAAACACTCACAAAAGAAACAAGATGATAAAGGAGTTTACCCCCCACTAGGCTACATCTCCTTGAGCCTCCATCAATGGACTAGGCTCTCTGGGATTAGTTTGTCAAATATTCTTTTACAAGTTGTTTCT
>JZKD02S1775419.1:121561-144115 GCA_000966675.3 Picea glauca
GAATACTTTCATTGTTGGGCTAAAATTTGACCCCTGGTCCAGATTCTGATCACTGAGAAATAAAACAAATATGAAATCAAATTAACATGATTGAAATGCTAAATATTACACTAATATATATACAATATCTAACTAAGGAGTGGGTCCTACCCCCTTAAACAAGGCACTGAACTACAAAATCAGAATCGCATGATCACCAACACATCAACAAGCGAACAGGAGAAGAACAGATATTATATTGCAGAAATCGGAAAGCTACAATAACGGCCAAACGTTATCGCTAGAATAATTTTTCCTCCCTAGATCAAGGGAGATGGGGTGTTTATATAGTACAATCAATTTCTAAAGTATAACAAAGGAACGAATGGACATCCATGAGAATCGTTTGTTCATTCGTTTACATTGAAATTGCCAAATTTTAGTAAGAATTGAGCATGTGTTGACTCTGATTAGTTGAGCTACAATTGGTAGGAAAACTGATTTCTCTTTCTGGTTATCCACTTGCCTCCTGTCACTTTCCCATGTGTGGATCGTTTCCTAACCACCAGTTTCAGTGTTGATTGTTCTGTTGGCAGACTTTGTACTCAGAATCACAGCAACGATAGATTCAAAGTCACGGAAACGGAGATTATTTTTGGAGTTGCAGTAGTTTTCTGGAGTTGCAACAACAAAAAGTGCACTTAGAGTTGCAGTAGTTGGATTGTGCCCAAAATCACAGTAAGAGAAAGTGTGCTTGGAGTTGCAGAAGTTGGATTGTGTCCAGAATTGCAGCAATAGAGAGGGATTGTTGCCACTGTGAGGATTTATAGCTATTGTATTACTCCTGTGTAGCAATATTAGTACATGAAAGTAGCAAATTCCTTTAAGAAATATGAAAGAATAACATATAAATGGCATATGGGGAAATAGTTGTACCTTAATGAAAAATGAGGCAAAATTGGATAAGGAAAGTATTGAAAAGAGAATGATCAATGGAAAATGGAAAATGGTAAACAAAAAGGTATTAAACAACTGCTTAAAGTATGCCAATTTAGGCACCCATCATCTCCCCCATCCCAAAATCATTGCATGTCCCCATGCAACCAACAATCACTCAGGGGTAGAGAAATCGGGGTGACTATGGGGGTCACTGACACTACAGTCTTCCTCTATTGTTTTCTCCTTCTTTTCACCGGTGTCATGTTCTGTTATGACTCCACTATTTTCTGTTAATTCTTGCTTTGTTTTTGTCTAAGTGGACTCATCAACTAACATAAAATGTGTAGCTTGGATAGCTACTTCTCTTTTTTCCTTAACTTGAGATTTTTCTTGTAATCCGATGAAGGCTTGCCCTGCAGCAAGATGACTTGTTGCAAGGTAACCTTATTTCTCAGGTGCCCTTTGCTCATCAAGCTCATCCTTCAACATTTTCAAATTGATCTGTAGCTTCCAATTCTTGATTCTCAACATTCTGTTATGCTTGACCAAATATGCATAAATAGGTAAGGAGTGTGGGATGCTTACCCAAGTTATGGCAGTAAGCTTCCTCTTAGGCTCAATACTCTATGTTTCTTGTTCCTAGTGCCCTGGTGCTTGTGCATTAGCTAAGTTGTCTTCACAAGTGTTTCCTATTGGATCATCAAACTCTTCTACTTCTTGTTCTTCCTTGTATGAATCTTGTGAGTGGGCATGTCATTCCCCAAGAGTCTTGTGAGTGGGCATGTCATTCCCCAAGAGTGCCTCCTACTAGTTATTGTGTAATAGTAGGGACCTATGGTTTTCACTCTTCCTTATTTGTTGGATTGGAAACTATTTCATCAAGAGTGCCTCTTGTTGGTTTAGCAAGAGCCTATGATTCATGTGGAGGAGCCCGTTGATTTGCAGAGTGCTCTAGTTCTTGAGATTCTTGAGGCTTGGCAGAGTAAGCGTGAGGGGTGCTCCTTGTTGGTTTTTGTATGTCAGCGGGGACCTCAACTTGATGTTCCTTTTTTTACTGTCACATAGTCGTAGCTTATGAAAAGTACGTCAAACTCAAGGAGAAAGGTATTAGTATCTTCTTTAGATAACCCATGAAATTTTGGTAAGGCTGAATGAGGGATGTTCTTCATATTGGTCTCCTCATATGTTTCTTTGATTGGAAATATGAAAGTGTAGGGCTCCTCCTTGACAATCTCATGTGTCATTTATTTCTAAGAGCTATCCTTTGTTTCTAAAGCTACCTCGGGAAAAAGGAACTCTCTAGAGTGATATTGTTCGTTGATCGGTTGTTTTGAAAGTGAAACCTCTCTGTGCAGAGACCCTTGTATAGTATTTGATTCCTACGGAGATGCTTTGGGATTCTTCTTGGAAAGAAAAATTGTTGTAGGTGATAAGTAACATAGCTGATTGAGCTCTTTCCCCTCTTATGATTGACCTACACTGTTAACTTTTCAAGATTTTTTGGAAGAATTATCAAATCTACCTTGTTGATCTCTAACTCTGCTCATAGAAAAAGTTAGAAAAACATTCTATGAATTGTTGAAAAGAAATCATAGCACTTAAAATTAAAATGCACACAACTATTTAGCAACTACTTCTTTTGACAGATCCATGACAATGGTGCCAAAAATGATGGACTTTTCAATTACTTCCTCATTAACTTAGTGAGCAACCGAAGAGTTATACATTTAATTATCAATCTAAGGTCATATCTTACTTGCGAACTGTCATGTACCATATATGCAAGAGTAGTGTTTTCTTCGCTAAAGAGTTGTAGTACTTTTAATGTCACAAATCAAGGATTTAAGATACTTAATTAAGTCACCAAACTATACTACTTCCTAAGTTGTAGAAAAGTAAATATCACACTAGTAGGAAAGTAAAGTCACACTTGCAGAATTTAAATCACACTTGTGGAAAGTAAATCTCACTTGGTGAAATCAAATCACCCTTGTAGAAAGTAAATCACGCTTGTGGAAATTAAATCACACTTGCGGAAATTAAATTACACTTGTAGAAATGAAATCACATGAGCAGAAAGGAAACCACTCTTGTGGAAAACAAAATTATGCTATAATCTACTGGTGACTTGCTCAAGTATAACAATGATCATGTTTTGTTGTAACAATTACGTGTTCGCACATTCAACAACAATTCAATATAATATCAATCTCAAATTGTTGAAAATTAAAGCTATCACAAGTTAGAAAGAAAACAAAATAAAGTGCAACTACGAGCGGAATTGCAAAACCGTGAGTTGCAACAACGGAGTTGTAGCATGAAAGAAATCACAGCAATCATGAGTTGCACCAACAAAACTTCAACACGAAAGAAATTACATCAACATGAGTTTCAGTAACAAGAGTTGAGGTAGCATTTGCGATTATAAACTCATAGAAATTGAATCAATTTTGAATTGTAGTTTGAAATTGCGGAATTTTCAACACTGGGAAATGAAATATTAACCACATGTGAATTGCAAGTACTATTCTACAAAATCTAGAATTACAGCAAACTAATAAATAAAACAACTATGAAATCAAATAAACAGGATTGAAATGTCAAATCCTACGCTAATATATAGGCAGTACCGGACTAAGGAGGGGGTCGTACCCCCTTAGACAAGGCACTGAGCTAAGAAATCAAAATCGCATGATCACCAACACATCAACACGCAAATAGGAGAAGAACAAAAATTATATTGCAGAAATATGAAATCTACAATAACAGTCGAATGTTATCGCTAGAATAATTCTTCGTCCCTATCTCATGGGAGTTAGGGTGTTTACAAAGTACAATTGATGTCTAAAGTAGAACAAATGGACGGATGGACAACCACGAGAATCGGTTGTTCATCCGTTTACATTGAAATTGCCAAATTTTAGTAAGAGTCAGGCATGTGCTGACTCAGATCAATTGGGTGACAGTTGGTAGGCAAACTGAATTCTCTTTCTAGTTGTCCACTTGCCTCATGTCATTTTCCCATGTGAGGATCGTTTCCTAACTGTCGGTTGCGGTGTTGACTACTCTGATGGTGGACTTTGTACTCAGAATCGTAGAAACAGTAGACTCGGCATTGAGACAACAAAGAATGTTCTTGGAGTTGCAATAGTTGTCCGAAGTCACAGCAACAGAGGGTGCACTTAGAGTTGCAGCAGTTGGATTGTGCCTAAAATCGTAACAAGAGAGAGTGTGGTTGGAGTTGCAACAGTTGGATTGTGTCCATAATCACATCAACAAAAAGGGATTGTTTCCACAGTGAGGAGTTTCAACTATTGTATTACTCTTATGTAGAAGTATTAGTACATGAAAGTACTTAATTCCTTTAATAAATATGAAAGAATAGCATATAAATGGCATATGGGGAAAGATTCGTACCTTGATGAAAAGTGAGGAAAAATGGATAAGGAAATTATTAAAAAGTAAATGATCAATGGAAAAAAGTAAGAAAAAAGGTATTAGATGAGTGTTGATTGTATGCCAATACAAGCACGCATCAGCTGGCCTAAAATGCGATCCTTTTCGAAAATGAAGAATTCCCATCCAATCAAAGGTTCACAACAAGTAAATGCAATGCCTCAATTATATAAGGCATCCCCATCTTCTAAGGTCCCCAGAATCCTCAAACCCCTATGTATCAACAAATCCAATCCCTATTGGTTATTTGACAGGGCATGCCAAGGCCCTACAAATATTTGTGGGCTCAGCTTCATCTTATTTCTTACTTGAGCTCATTACTATCATGGGAGAGCCAACATTGGATCATGTACAAACAATCTGGCAGAATTATCTGCACTCTTTGCACTTATAAAGTTGGAAGCAAACAAGGGAGTTAGTGATATTCAAATTCATGGAGATTCTAAATTATGTATTGACTGGATAAAGAACTCGATCCAGCTTTCCCATCTAGAAATACACTAATAAGACAAAAACTAAAATCCATCTCTAAATCATTCGATGATATCCAATTTGATCATATCTTCATAGAACAAAATATAGAGGGAGATTCTCTCAAAAGAGATGCTCCTCTGACTAGATTAGAATGGTGACGGAGGGATCTTTCACCTCCTTGGCCAAGTTTGAACCAAGAACAAAGGAATATTTCACCTCCTTGCTGGTTTCTAGGGTTTGTTCACTCAAAACCATCAAAACATAAGTTGTCTAGCTCAAGAGTGCAAGAGTGCAAGAGAATAGTGATAATTGGATGATGAGAGGTGCGCCCTCCTCTTTCTTTTATACCTTTTTTTTCTAATTTGTCATTGAGTTGATTTTTCCCACTTGCTAAGGTTTTATTTTAATTATCCTTAAATTCACTTGAATCTTCCTTACCCTTTTACCAATGTCACTTTAATAATATAACTTTAGATCTCCTAGTGACAAAACCATACTTTCCTCCCCCTTATTTGTCTTGGACTATAGTCTAGAGGGGTAGCTAGACTACTACGTCCTTGAGCTCTTGTGTCAATGAGAAGGGGATATTACAGTCTCCCCTACTGGAAATTTCTTGCCCTTAAGCAATACAAAACCAGTTTCTTGCAATATCCACTCACTTTCCCAAGTAGCATATTCTATGGGAAAATCTTTCCATTTAACCAAATATTCTTTAATTTCTCTGCTCCTTATTTGTTTCACCCTGGTTTCTATGATATCCTCTAGTATTAAATGTATATTCCCTTCTTCATCAACTGGTGGCAATGTCTCATTGACTAGTACATGTTGGACCAATGCTCTTTTCAATCAGGACACATGGAAAACATTGTGGATTTTACTCCCTGGGGGCAATTTTAGTTCATATGCCACCTCTCCAATTCTTCTTTGCACTTCATATGGACCATAGAAGCGTGGTTGTAATTTCTTAGGACCACTCTTCTTGATAGATGCTTGTTTATATGGCTGCAATCTCAAGCACACCAAGTAACCAACTTCAAAACTGCACTCCACCATTTTCCTATCTGCATATAATTTTTGTTGGTTTCGCGCTCTATGGAGATTATCCTTGAGTTCTCAGATGATGTCTTGATTAGCCTTGATCCACTCCTTTTCCATATGAGCCTTGCTTTCCCTAACTACAATATCCTCAAAAGTAAGAGGATCATAATTGTATAAATCTTTAAAGGGGGACATGCCAATGGACATGTGGTAGGTGGTATTGTAACAATACTCCCCCAAGTAAAGCCATTTGACCCAAGATTTTTGTTGTCCTACTACATAATTTCTTATGTAACCCTCTATCCATTTGTTGACAATTTTGGTTTTACCATCAGTTTGGGGATGGTAGCTAGTGCTAGGAATCAATTTAGTGCCCACCAATCTAAATAGTTCCTACCAAAAGATACTCATGAACTTGTTGTCCCTGACACTAACAATGTTCTTAGGTAAGCCATGCATCCTAAAATACCTCTATGAATAGTAATGCAGCTACCTGTGATGTGTTGTAGTCCATGGAGATGGCAAAGAAATGACTGAAATTGGTCAGTCGATCCACAACTATGAATATGCAGTCCTTACCTTATGCTCTGGGAAGACCTGTAATGAAATCCATTGAGGTACCCTCCCATTTATTCTATGTTATTGGAAGGGGTTGTAAGAGTCCTACTGGATGAGAGTGCTCATATTTATTTTGTTGGCAAGTATCACTTTCCTTGATGTAGTGCATAATGTCTCCTTTGAGTCCTTTCCAAGAGAACCTTTCTCTTACATGTTTGTATGTATTAAGGAACCCTTGATGACTTGTCGTTGGTGCATCATTGAAGGCTTGGAGAACCTTCTTTTTGAATGTAGATTATGGTACTAAATAGATCCTACCTTTTTAATAAATGATGTCATTTATGACCTTCTACCTATCATCATGTAGTTTCCCATCCATCAACTCACATGCAAACTTGTTCTTTGAGTATTCCACCAACAATTGTGGTTTCCAATCTACTGATATTTATGTCATGGAATATGTTGAAGGTATTCTTGATAAATCATCTACAACTACATTATTCTTGCCTTTGACATATTCAGTATCAAAATTGTAAGATTGAATCTTTCTTACCCACTTTTTTTGTCTCTCGTTCAAGTCCTTCTAAGATAAAAAGTACTTGAGGCTATTGTGGTCATTTCTTACTACAAATTTTGATCCAACTAAATATTGTCTGAATTTGGACAAAACATGCATTATAGCCAGCATATCTTTGTCATAGATTGTGTAGAGAAACTTTGGGCCTCTCATATTACATATCTCATATAAAATAGGGTGCTTATTTTGCATAAGGATGGCCCCTACTCCTACTCCTGATGCATCAAATTCTAATATGAAAGGCTGAGAAAAATTAGGTAGGAAAAATACCGGGAAAGTACTCATAACCTTCTTCATTTTTTCAAACGTGACCTGTGCTTCATCACTCCAAGCAAAAGCCCCTTTTTTGGTTAATTTTGTCAGAGGAGTGCAAATCTGGGAGAATACCTTGACAAACTTTATGTAATGGTTGCAAATACCAAGAAACCCTTTGAGTTATGTGAGTGTCCTTGGGGTAGGCCAATTGATGATAGCTTGTATTTTTTCTTGATGAACCTGTACTCCTTTTTCTCCAATCATATGTCCTAAGTACAGAACTTCGGTCATACCAATTTCACACTTAGACTCTTTATCATATAAGGATTGTTTCTCCATGATGCTCAAAATTTCATCCACGTGCCTTAAATGCTCCTCCCACGTCTTGCTATATTAGTAAGTCATCGAAGAAGACAAACAAGTATTTCCTTAGTTTCTTATTGAAAACATGGTTCATACATGAATGAAAGGTGGCAGGAGCATTGGTGAGGCCAAAAGTCATCACAAGAAACTCATTGTGGCCGAAGTGACATATGAAATCAGTTTTATGTACATTTTTCTCTCTCATCTTGATATGATGATAGCTTGAGCATAGATCTATCTTGGTAAAGTAAATTGCACCATGAATCGCACCCAACAATTCAACAATATGGGGAATGGGGTACCTGTTCTTAATGGTCCTTTTGTTTAATGCTCAGTAGTTTATGTGCATGCACATGGTTCCATCCTTCTTTTTTACCAACACAACCGATGATGCGAATTGACTTGAACTTGGTCTGATATGCCCCATAGCTAACAATTCCTTGATAGCACTCTCTATCTCATATTTATTCTTCTTTGGGTGTTTGTAGGGTGTAGTGATGACCGAATTGGCTCCTTCTTATAGTTCTATAGTGTGCTATCAAGGACTTTATCTGGTGGTTGTCCTGGAGGAGTAGGTTCAAAGACTTTTTTGTGCTTGTGAAGGATTTTTTTGTATATCTGTAGGGTATGGCTTGTTTGTCTCGCACTTAGTATCCATAATAAAGCATTCGGCAGCATAAGATAACTCCTCTCGCCTTAATATGGCATGCATATTCTTGGCTATCACCACCCTGGGTGAATCCTCTGTCATCCCCTTAAGTGTGACTCGCCTTCCTTCCTATGTGTTGAAGGACATCTCCATTGTTTTGTAGTTGGTTGCGATTGGCCCCAAAGTGCTAAGCCACTGCACACCTAGGATTATATCGGTGTCAAGAATGTCTGCCACATAAAAATCATGTGTTAAGTTGTATCGATGTAGATTCAAGCTCATCTGTGGAATGTACTTGTCACAAGCTATGGTACAGCCCCCTACTACCTCAACCAAGAAACCTTCAAACTCTATTGTGGGTAGATGTCTCCTCTCCACCATGGTTATATCAATGAAGTTATGGGAAGCTCCTCCATCAATCAGTATTGTTACCCTTTGTCCCTGAAAAACTCCTTTTATTCTGAAAGTGATAAATTTCGGCACCCCGATCATAGAATCAGTAGTGACCCTTTTAAGTCATATATCTCAGGGTAAAGGTTCCTCATGACCTTGCATTGGCAAGGCTTCTTTTTCCTCCTTGAGGTTTGCCTGCATAGTATGGATAGATCCATCCTCCTCATCACTGTCATACACTACCTCAACGTAGTGGATGTTTCCCTTGACTAAACATATATGTCATGGTTGCCAAGGGTCTCTGCAAGTGTAACATAGTTGCTTACTTCTTAGATCTCTTATTGTAGCTTCATATAAATTCCCATTACCTCTTTCTATTGGTCTAGTGTCACGACCTCTTTGAATAATTGGTGGATTAGGTGTAAATCTATTTTTATTGGTTGCTCCAAATAAATCCCTAGTGCGCTCAATGGCATCTTATAAGGTTATAGGCTTGAAATCCTTAACCCATCCTCTCACTGGTTCTGTGAGCCCATATATAAATAACATAAGTAATATAGATCCTGCCACATCCAGAACCATCACTTATACTCTTTGAAACTCCTCAATAAAGGTCTAAGATTAACCTATTTGCTTAAGTTGTGTAAGATCTTTGAAATGACAATATGGGTCTCCTTTGTCAAATATGTCAATGAGCCTTTGATTGAATTCTTGATCAGAAGTGATGTGTCCATGGCCCAAGGTAGTTATTCCATAGAACCACCATTCATGTGCTTTCCCCATCAGATATATACTTTCAAATTTGATAGCTTCCCTTTCTTCCATAAGATTCAATTGGAGGTAAGCTTCCATCTTGTGTACCCATGTTGTAACTTGGATGTTATTTGATCCATCAAAGGTGGGTAGCTGCATTCTTCCATCCCTTCATCCAAGCTCACTAACACCTCTGCAGCACTCCTTGGATCTCCTTTTCATCTTCAAGTGGAAATACTCTCCCATAGAAACATGTCTCCTGAACCCTGTGCTCATGGAATTGTATTCCCTTTCTGTAGTTTCCCACTCATCACCAAAACTCTCTGAATCCAAGGCATTAACATCCCTCCTTTGGGTATCTAAGAAGGTAGGCATGTACGACCTAGGGGTAGTCATGTTGATTGTGTGAAAGGGACTCGGCCCTCCATTATTGGATCGATGCTCCTCCACCCGACCTCTATGTATGGATTCCTCATGATTTCCATTGCCTCCATGAGATCCACTAGCTTCATGGCTTCCCCCAAACAAGGGTGGGTCTTTGCCATGCCTCTACTCCATCAGAAACTGAGATAGAATACTTTGATGTTTAATATGTTCCTCCAACAAGGATATCATTCTATTTTGTCCCATTTGAATATTAGTAAGAGATCATTTTAGCTTAGAATGTCCCAAGGATAAGTGGTTCTGCATTTCTACAAGAGTGTGCTACATAGTTTATTGGTTGCTTTGAAGTACCTCCTTCATTGTTTGGGCTACTTTATCTGTCAAAAGTTCAATCTCTTCATAGGTAGAATTTTTGGTTTCATTTGTCTCTCCCATACTGACTTCTTGTTCTTCCTCTTATGGATTACCTATTACTGGATGACCCCCATGACCTCTTCTTCTAGTCATCTATTATTTTTCACAGGCTAGCGAAGGAATTTTTCTCTGATACCACTATAATATTCCTTAGCAATTTCAGCCAGTAACTTGGGTTTGTTGTTGTTTGTAGTTGTTTTATTTTTGCAGGTTGTGATTACAGAAAGATTTAATGAAGATTTTTTATTGGATTTGTATTGCATTGAAGATATAACAACAAGAGTGGAATATTGTGCAACGAAAGAAAGACATAAACAAGAAAATAAGCTTCAGATCTGACCTTTATTTAATATTAGAAGAGATCCCCACACATGGATCTGTAGATCTGGTACAATAGAGAATATATAGATACCCTAGGTCTTCACCTACTGAATATAGTTAGTTACAAGATTAATTTCTCTCCCCTCCTAAATAGAATCCTTCATATCTCTGTTGGTATGGCTTTGGATAGATGGATTTGGAACTAGTATGGCCCCGATTGGCTGGAAATCCTCAATATTTGAGCCTCCTAGTAAATGGTCTCAAAACAATACCAAAACACCCTCAATATGTATATAGAGTAGGGAGGATCCAAGTTTAAGTGAAAACCCCCAAGGCTTCCTTCATATCTAAGAGTATCCCCAATGGGAGTTGTGCCCTCCTTCAGAAATTTGTCCCAAGCCAAATAAAATCATCCAAGAGGAAAACCCTTGGTGTAAAAGATGTAAAAGGGTGCTATGACCCTAGAAATAGACCTCCAATAGTGGGGAAATGCAAATCAAGTCTCCTCCAAGAAAATCAAGCTTCTTCTCTTCCAATGGTGTGCCCTACTGTTGGAAAACACTCATATATGTACATCAAACTCCAAATATTGCATGTTGACTACCTGTGATTGGATTAGAATGGTGAGGGATGGGATTTTTCACCTCCTTGACCAAGCTTGAACCAAGAACAGAGGAATATTTCACCTCCTTGGCCAAGCTTGAACCAGGAACAGAGGAATATTTCACCTCCTTGTTGGTTTCTAGGGTTTGTTCACTAAAAACCCTCAAAACATAAGTTGTCTAGCTCAAGAGTGAAAGGGTGCAAGAGAATAATGATAATTGGATGATGAGAGGTGCACCCTCCGCTTTCTTTTATACCTATTTTTTCTAATTTGTCATTGAGTTGGTTTTTTCCACTTGCTAAGGTTTTATTTTAATTCTCCTTAAAGTCACTTGAATCTTCCTCAGCCTTTTACCAATGTCACTTTAATAATATGACTTTATATCTCCTAGTGACAAAACCATACTTTCCCCCCCCTTATTTGTCTTGGACTATAGTTTAGTGGGGTAGATAGATTACTACATCCTTGAGCTCTTGTGTCAATGAGAAGGGGATATTACAATGGGAATAATTTTTGGATGGCTCTTTGGTCTCTCGAGTCGAGGACTCCTTCTTTTAGATTTTCTTTTTATTTTGTAGTTTTTTGAACATCAGTCGATGTATTCATGAAAGATTATGAACCTTTTATCAAGCTATCTTAGTGAACTCCTTTTTTGTGTTCAGGTTGGTTGACCCAAAAAAAGTTTGCTCGAAAGTGTCTTTTGAATGTACAACCTATATCTTAATAGAATGTATGATTTTTTCGGGCAAAAAAAATATGGCAAAGTTAATAAATATGATTATGTAGACAATGAAAAATATTTATAAAACATTGATTATATGAATTAAACATATATTCATTCTATGATTATGTAGACAAAGAAAAATATTTATAAAGCATTGATTATATGAATTAACTAAACAAATATCATGCGTAATCTAGTCATGAGAAGCTTATTGTAGGATGAAAATTAATGTATACAATATTCATGCATAGTCTAGTCATGAGAATCTTGCTATGGGATGAAAATTAATGTCTACAATAGTTTTTTAGTCTCTACCTTCGGCCAGGGACTATAGCTTTATCACCTCAAATTTGCAAAGATATTCAAAGTTTCTTTGTAATTTCCTTTTAATTCGATTTAATTTTAAAAATAAATTTATTTCTCTATTTATTAAATTCTGGTAACATAATTTCTTATTTGTTTGTTATAGCAAGATTTGCCTCAGCCTATGCAATAGTGCACAGAAGGCCTTTCTCCATTTCCCCATGCAGACTTTTAATCCATTTTTTCAAATCCCAAAGCTAAAAATATAATTTTTCCACATATACGCACATTGCCTACTATACAGGATGTGTATACGCAAGTTGCACCACTGCAGCCCGTGTACATCAGGAAATGTGCCCATAATTGAAAAATGGTGTTGTGTTTCAATGTCATGACAGGAGATCAATGATCCTTGGCCTTCCATATACTGGAATCGTTCTGACTCGGCCCTTCAGTTAAACTTGAAGGCTATAAATGGGCCAATTCCGAGCTATGGAAAAGAGGAGAAAGAATTACACTTTGAGAGCAAAGTTACTCTGGAGGAATTATTCACTTCACATTGAGTCTGCATCCCTTTGTCCTTTAAGTTTGAACACAGTGTTCAGCCCCCAATCTCTTTCCTTATTCAGTGAGGACTCCATTGTCTCTCTTACATGAGCTTTCCTTTGGTTGAGGATTGAAGTGGTGGAGGCCCAGCTGGAAGGAACTTAGTTTCTCGGTTTCGAACCGTGCCGACGTGAAATTCTGTAACTTATTCACTTCTGTTAATTATATCTTAATAGAAATACTCTTTTCTCGTCCAATTGATATCTTTCAAATATTTGAATTATTATTCCATGGGCGTATTTGTTATGAATGTTAATGAATTATGCTATTGAATGTTCTAACATCATATATTATCACCATATGCTTGCTCTGCTTGGTTTTTGAGGACTAGTTGCAGGTATATTGCTTTGGGTCAAGTGCTCAACGATGGACTTCATCGAACATCTGGACAAAGTAGGTCTTTTATCTTGTCTTGCTATCATATTTGTTTATATAGCATAGTTGAGAATAGAGTTGATTTATGCAGTCATTTCTGTCTGTTGTGGTTTACCCCTAGCCATAAAGATATTTTCCTCGTAACAGAATTGGCGACCATATTGGGGATTGAATCTTCTTTTTCGGGGTTTGGGGTGTTTTTCTCCTTAGATTTCTCTCATTCATATTGTTTTTCTTGTCATTTCATTGATTGACATCCTTTGTTCACTATGGGTCTGAGTCTTTCAACCTTCTCCTTAGCCTAGCTGTGTTTTTGACACATATACGCGAGTTTTTGCTTGACAGTCGCGTACACACACGTTTTGTCCTTCTGCAAGCTATGTACATACGTGCTTTTCCCTTGAACAATCGTGTACATCAACCTATTTTGCTTGTTTGCTGGGTTTGGTGGTTGTTGGGTAGGTTTTGATGATTGTTGAGTCTTCTTGGGTCTTTGTAGTGACTGTTAAGTGTCTATGGAATGACAGGAAACCTGTCTTTGGTTGAATTTTTGGGTGGTGCCTTTCTCGTCATCTTTTCATTTTGATTGTCCTTGTACATTGGGTTGGGTGTTTTTCTCCTTGGTATCCTACTTGTGTTATCTCTTTCTATACACAGTAGAGTCTTTATATATCAAGTTGTTGTTCAATCCATGCATTTTCATTTTTCTTATATTGAAAATACAAAAGTATTAGGCATTTTGCATTGGTTAGCATTTTGAGCTTTTGAGTCTTTGTCATTTATCTTAGTGCATGTAAAGAAAGATTTCATTTTTATTCAGAATTGCAGAATTGAATTGAAAATTTCATTTTTAGGAAGCATATCATTCATTGAAAATTGAAGTTAGGACTTTGCATTGCATTCATATTTACTTTACTTGTTGAGTCATAAAATCACCAGTTTCACGACCAGACCTTTTGAGTAAGCACGACCATTAAAATTAATGCTATAATTTAAAATTGATTAGTAACGATTTCATTTTCTAGGGTGCACAAACTAGCTTAGGATTCAGTGCCTTGGAATAGGATTTTGTGAGTAAAGTTCTCCAAGGCTATTAAATCAACATATGTGTCTGACTAAGGGAGTGGAGAAATCCATTCTATAATCGGTAAGATCAGGAGGCTCCACTTACACTAGAGTTAATCACGTGGTCGCACGAGGTCGGTTGAAGGGATATCACCCCGATACATTCTTATATTCAGAGATGTTTTTAGGGATCTATTCATATATGGGGATCTTGCTAGTGCCCTTACCTCCGTGAGAGGTGGTGCTTTCAAGGTTTCAGGCTTTGCTACCATGCCCATACGGTGGATCTGACTTACGGTTGCTTACCTGTGCATCGGTTATATAGTGGTTGATTAGTTGCTTGACTTAGGTGCCACATAAATTACTTCCAGGGATTATTCTGCAGGTACCCTGGGTCAGATAAGGGTTGGACATCACACAGCCTTTATGGAGGATTACCTCTACAAGGGGATCTAGCCGACTGGTTGCTAAGACCACGAGGGCCCTTATAACTGATTACGTTACCTTCAATCTTTAGGAGGGAGTCTCAGGCCCCTCTTGGGCGAAGCATACCTACTTTAGGGAGGGAGGGCCCTTTCAACCACTTTATCATGTCTGTGTGCATATTGGTTGTTTGATTATTTTTGGTGTGCTCTTTGATCACTAGTTGGCCTTAGGGTTTTATACTAAGTTTTCATTATCATGGATAGTGGAGTTTCTTTGGCTTCCTCATTTACCTCTACACCCCCCCATGATGTTCACTCATTTCATGGGGACGAACCCGTCCTCTTTTCATAATGGTATGCAGAATTATGACACTCAGTACATGCCTTGGGTCTCTAATCATTTTCATGTTGATATGTTGAATGTCCCTTCACCCTTTCCATCCTCTCCCTGGCCCACTTATATGAATCCTATCATTGGATCTTAGGGGACCATGGCCCTGCCGTCTACATATTCATTTGATAGGAGTCATGTCCCTCAAACAACTCTCACTATGGGAGGTTGGAACCTCCCCTCTTACAGATCTAGTCCTAGCTATGTTTTTTCAGGAGCCGGTACTCAAATGGGTGTTTATTATACTTATTACACCGCATCTGTGTATCCTTTGTTTTCCATGTCGGTTCCTACAAACACTTTTTCCATGACGGGTCCACACATATCCTCGGGTCTTTCATACCGAAGGGAATCAATTTTATGGTTCAGGCTACCCTCTTCACGGAACCCCTTCACATTGGGGCAACATATATCCTCACTTGAATAATCCTTATCATACTTTTGTATCTTCCCAGACTTCAGTGATGATGCCCGTACAAACCTTTTGGATCATTTAAGCGGAGGATACCACCTTTACCGACAAGGACAGGGTGTAAACCAAGACCCTTCCTAGCCTACAATGTTTCAAAGCCAATATTTATGGGTACCTTGGTATCAAATTCCACAACCCACCACCACTAGTCAAGTCACTACCATTCATACTGGAGCTCCATCACCAACCTCTACCAGTCATGTTGGAGATTGGTCAACGACCTCTGCAAGTCATGTTGAAGACCTGCAACCAGCCACTGCTAGTCATGTTGGGGGCATCACTCTAGTCGCCAAGAGTCATATCGATGTCACATCTCCAACCTATGTACATCATCTGGGAGATGAATCGCTAGCCTCTGCCAGTCACGTTGAGAGCATGTCACCAGCCATTGTAAATGACGTTGGAGGCATTCATACAATTGAGAAGCCTAGACGTCTCAGATGAAATCCCAAATTCCTTTGCAGGACTTGTGAAGGAAATCACCTGACTCATTTATGCCCTACTACTGTTGGGATATCATAAGCTTGGTTCTCACCTAAGGGCCCTTTGGATTCTGAGGCATATATGATTTCCCCACACTCTGTTTCTCCTTTGATTGACATGGTGGTCATGCCAATGCAATTATCTCTTGACCACACCCCGGTTGTTGAGGGTGATGTGCCTCCTATCCCTACTATCATGCATCCTATTCAACCTGGAGTTGAAGAAGTGCTTGTACCAGTGCAATCTCTGGTCAATCCAACTCTCCTTTTGGAGGGTGATGTGTCCTTCAACCATGTCATTAGCATTTCTAATACTGCACCTTCTAAACAAGAAAGAGTTTTACTCTCCCTGAGTACTCTCCCTTCAAGTCCTAGAGAAGTTCTCTTTGATTGGGATGGTCTTGTGGGGTATCCAATGCCTCTACCTATGTCCTTTCAAGTAAGAGACATTATCTAATATATCATGGAGACAATAACCTCCACTAGAACTTTATCCTCCTTGAGTTGGAGAGCTTTGGGTTTTCCCAAGCTTGTGTCGGCTATTCATAAGATACTGACATTCCACATAAGTCCAACATGGGAGCCTCCCCCATGACATGCCATCTAGAAACTCCCAAGCGAGTCTGATTTAATCTCTTTTCCAACTCGTCTAAAAAGTGAAAAGATTGTCGAGTGAATTTGTCCCTTTCACATTCGTTAAATTGGACTTGAAAGATCATGATTCTTAGTTAAGCTATTTTCCGACTCGTTTTCAAAAAGTGAAAAGATTGTCGAGTGAACTTGTCTCTTTCACACTCGTAAATCATATTTGAAAGGACGTCTATTTGGTACAAGTTTATCCCTTTTTCAAACCAAGTAGACTAAGACTACGAAAAAGGACATTTTTTGGTGTTAAGTTGTGATTGCATCTCATGCCCTTGCTTGCAGTATTGAGCCTATAGCCAGTTCTTGCTTTGCGTTATAAATTGTTTTCCTTAGCAGTTTTGCATCCTCAACCAAGCAGAGCCTCATTTATATCCTTCACAATTTGACACCCTATACCTAGGAGGGAACATTCCCCCGAGTGTCCATCTCCCGCATGCACCTCCTTGCATTGAGCATAGGTATGTTCCACTGATGGAACTAGTTTTTCTTACTTGCGATAGTTGTTTCCTCCTCTGTATCATAGCATTCATTTGACTATGAAAAAACAAAAAAAGGCGGGTGAGAAGGGAGTATTATCTTATATTGGCAGCAGTTGTGTCACCTTTGAACAGAGCACAAATTTGATGAGTCCACTTGTCATCATAATTTTGAGTTTAGCATGGCCTTAGGAAGTTGAGCTCGTTACAAAGAGTCTTTCTTCATCGACTGGTTACTCGTCCAGTCCATATGGAGAACTTGATTGATGCCTCCTGCATCTCATGGTTTCATCATTGAGTCTATGTTGTTGGAGTCTTCCATATGTCTCATGCTCTTGTTCAAAGGATGTATATCAACTTGTGTCGGCCATTCCTCAGAACTCTTGACTTTGCATGTCGGCCATTCCTCAGAATTCTTGACTTTGCATGTCGTCCATACCCTCAGTTTGTCTCAGAATCACATGATGTTGTAGTCTTGTTTCGCACCCTGGTCATACTTTTCTCATTGGTAGGTAACCTTGAACCCAGCAGTCAACATTTCATCGTTGGTCATTGACTGGGTGATTTCCCTTGTTTTCAACAGCAAGACATCTATTCACACATTGGGATTCGTGCAGTATCTTGGATGACATTAGCCTTATTAGTGGTTTCCTCACCTTTATCATCATTTTTCCTCATTGGTTGTTATTCAGAGGGTCTTTTTGTGGACCGCTTGCACTTGGAACATGCGAAATATGCACAGGGTCATTGGTTCATGAACATGTTCTTCATCCGATTTCCTACAAATCATGAAGCTCATGCTTTGTACTTCATGCTAAATGATGAGAGATGCCTTAATTCTCTCCTTTCAGTGGGTCTCCTTCCATCGACTTCAGCTCATCTATTTTGGAAACAAGGCCTAGAGTCCTATGAGTACCTTGAGGCTTGTAGTCATTAGTGGCAGGTTCTCTCGCCATCAACAATTGGGAATACATCAATGTCTCCTTATCGATGGATTCTTCAGGTGTTCGGCCCCGACTCCTTTATTCACACTTGTAAGAATGTACTCAGTGCCTTGATACCTACTTTCATCATCGGTAAGTTGTCTCATGTTTGTTAATGGTATACCTCAATGATCGATAATCATACAAAGTCTCATTGTGTTTGACCTCAACTCCTTTATTCACACGATGTAGACTTGCACCTTTGGTGGATTGTGTATAAGACTTGAAGACATCAGTATGTGGCCGCAACTTTCCTGAGTTGTTGCTTCCTTTTCATTGGACTAGTACCTATGTAACTTCAGTGATCATGGGAGATCATATTGTACTCCATTGTATACAGATTTCTCCAGATTGATTTTCAAACTAGTTCTACTGGGCCTTGTTCATGACTATGACATCCTTTGGCATGTAACCGCATTTGTATCTGAATCTACAGTGTAATTCAAGTTGGCAGCCATGTATGAAAAGTCAGTACAGATTGTAATGAGCAACTAGTTCTTCCAGCTGGTTCCCCATCACTCCACTTCTGGGTTTTTATAATGTATTTCGGACATCGCAGATACTCCTTTGACCTCACACATTAGGGGACATCTGTTATAGCAAGATTTACCTCACCCTATGCAATACTTCACAAAAGGCCTCTTTCCATTTCCCCATGCAGACTTTTAATCCCTTTTTGCAAATCCCAGAGGTAAAAATACAATGTTTCCACATATACGCACCTTGCCTACTATACAACATGCATATAAGCAGGCTGCACCACTACAACCCGCGTAGATCGGGAAATGTGCCCATAATTGAAAAATGGTGTTGGGTTTCCATGTTACGGCAGGAGATCAATGATCCTTGGCCTTCCATATACTAGAAACATTCTGACTCAACCCTTTAGTTCCACTTGAAGGACATAAATGGGCTAATTCCAAGCTATGGAAAAGAGGAGAAAGAATTCAACTTTGAGAGCAAAGTTACTCTTGAGGAATTATTCACTTCACATTGAGTCTGCATCCCTTTGTCCTTTAAGTCTAAACCTAGTGTTTATCCCCCAAGCTCTTCCCTTCTTGAGTGAGAACTCCATTGTCTCTCTTACATGAGCTTGCCTTTGGTGGAGGATTGAAGTGGTGGAGGCCCAGCTGGAAGGAACTTAGTTTCAACGGTTCCGAACTGTGTCGACATGAAAGTCTGTAACTTATTCACTTATGTTGATTATATCTTAATAGAAATACTATTTTCTCGTCCAATTGATATCTTGCAAATATTTGAATTATTATTCCATGGGAGTATTTGTTATGAATGTTAATGGAGTATGCTATTGAATGTGCTAACATCATATATTATCACCATATGCTTGCTTTGCTTAGTTTTTGAAGAATAGTTGCAGGTATATTTATTTGGGTCAAGTGCTCAACGGTGGTCTTCATCGAACGTCTGGATGAGGTAGGCCTTTTATCTTGTCTTTCTAGCATATTTGTTTATATAACATACTTGAGAATAGAAATGATTTCTATAGTCATTTCCATCTATTGTAGTTTTCCCCTAGCCATAGAGATATTTTCCTCGTAACGTCGTTGATGTGATTGTATTTCCCTGGTTTCTTTGATTTATACTTCTGAATTGTTAGAATTAACAATTGAATTTAAAAAACAAAACAAAAAACAAAAACAAAAAACAAAAAACAAAACAAATTTTTGAGTTGTGAGGTAGTCAGGCTCTGACAATGTTGATCCACTCAAGGTTCTGACCACCTGCATCTTGCAGTAGTGTAGTATGAGGCTTCTATGACATTTACATGCATTGGTATGGTAAGCTACATGCAATCATCAGTGCACATCTTGTTGCTAAATGCGTTACTAATTCACCTACCAAACTTGCAAGTTATTGGCAGGTCTTTGGGAAGGGAAGGCTTTGGCATACTAGGACCTGACCTTTTCCCTCACTACATGTTCACTGCCTCACCACTTTCTCACACCCTCACAGCCTCCCCACCTCCCTACACAATGGTTAAGTTATATGTTAATATATCTTTGCATTAGCTCTCCTATTCATACCTATAAATACAAGAATCAAATCAAAAGTATTACCTTACTGAGGACAAGCCTAAGTTTATGTCCTTTGTCACTACAGTTAAAAGAATTGAATCATGAGAATTACCTTACCAAGGAAAAGTTGGAGTTCCTATGGGATGTAATCTACAATTTATAGTAGACAATATCTTTTTACTTTCAAAACACTACACTGATAATCGTAGGAATGAAAATATATTCTTGTTACCACCTATTAGTATTGTCTCTATTTTTCAATTAATTGCATATTTTCCAATAGATCGGAGGAGTTGGTAGATATCTATGCCAAAAGTTGGTGCATCTAGTTAGCAAAGAAGGTTATGAGCTAAAAATATCACATGTTCTTACGAGCGAACAAGAAAATAAGAGCTAACTTGAAGGTCGGGTTATTACTTACAAACAAACCCGCCAGCAAAGAGAGCCATAAGGTCAGGTTTTCATGTAAGGAGATGAACCAAAAAAATTGCTCGGTCTTACTAACAAACAGGAAGAGAAGATCTAGATTTAAGGTCGGGTTATCACTTACAATCAAGCCAACCAACAAAGAGAGCCATAAGGTCAGGTTTTCACATACCACATAGTCCTTACACTATCTAAAATAGGTCAAAATAAATTTGGCATGCACTTTCAACGTGAATATATAGGTGAGTTTCATTGTGATTATATCAGTGATTCTATGTCTTGGTATATCAAAAACCAATTAATTGTGTTGTTAATGTTTAAAATTAACTAGGAGTGGCTCGAGAATAATATTTCCCTATTTTTGAACAAGTGACTGCCATAAGAAAAAATTGGAATCTAAAATTTTGCATACCTCTAGAGCCACCTTTTTCTAAGATTGTATAGATCTAACCAAGGTTGTTTGTCAAATTCAGTGGTGATGGATTTCTTACTAGACCTCGTAATCATAACAATTGTTACCTTGCTTAATAAGCTTTGTAATCATTTCCTCTGTGTTTGTGCAAAGTGTTAGCACTAGAAGTCACCTTCATATTACATTGAAGGTAAGCCCAGTACCCATCAGGTTATATGTCACTATGAAATGATTTTAAAGAGGTCAAATGGATAAGACTCAAGATGATATCATTTTAAATCATAAAACTGGACTAGCACGCACAGAAAATTGAGGTCTTGATCAACTTCAGTCAGTAAGTTGTAGTAAAGGTGAATAGGAGGAAGACTTTCGTTAGGAAAATGTAGAGGTCTACTATGGACATCAGAACTTCAAGCAGCCTAAGGAGAAAAAAATTCAAACACAAGATCCTCTTAGATTCAAAGTTTCAGGAAACTGAAGAACACCATAACAACACTGTAATCAAACATCCATCACAATACAGCTATAACAATCCATGTGAATCCTTCAATCGTGGACACTTCAGTATCAAAGGCAAATAAGATGAAGAAGAAAGTTGATTAAAACTGGTCATGATATTGTGCAATCAAACCTTCATTACAACAACATAACGACCCTCAGATGGATCCTCCATGGCTGAGTGTCTTAGCACAGCTGCCTATAGAGAAGTGAAAATAAGTTGACTTAGATTTGTCAAGAAGTCTCAAATCAAGTTACATAACGAGCGAACCAGTATGTTTCATCAAAACATTACAATGTGGGAGCCTTGCTCAACCATCGACCTTAACAAAATATCAAAAATACATATTTATGCTTAGACTAAATACAACCACCAGAGGAGCGATCGATTCATGCATTCAAGGCTTTACGTCTGAACCTTCTCTGCATATTGTGCATGCAGTCTTCTTTTCAGACGTGAGCTCTTTCATCTAGACCTTCTCTGTCAAAATGCGCATGTAGTTCTCTATCGGACGCGAGCTCAGATCTACAAATCCTTTATGGCTTTCCATTTATGGGGGGAGACGATGTTTCAACCACCTCCCCCACTTTCATTAATTGTTTCATCGGGATTAGGACGGGCAAAGTCAATGCGGAACCTGTCACTTTGTTGAACTTTTGCAGGGAATACTGGCAAGCAGACGTGGACGTTGATGATGATGAGTTGGCAAGGTGCTTGGCACAAACTCGCAGGCTACAACAAGTGAACGATGGCCATGTGGATAGTTGTGGTTGGCGGTAACTGGAAATGTGTGAGTGCCAGTGTGTGAGGAGCTAAGGTGTAAAGGCGTGAGGGTGATGTGGAAAGGGGAGAGGGTGTGGAGGCAGAGGGGTGTGTTAGGTCGAGGAGGAAACGACAGTAACAGTGGAGGTGACATGGAGTGTGAGTGGAAGACAAATATTGGGAGGTGAGAGGGGGAGAAATGATAGTAGGGAAGGGACAGGCGTGTGGTCGGGTGAGTGGAGGACAAGTGTCAGTGGGAGCGCAGGTGGTCTGACAGCTAGCTCGGGCGGGGTAGGTGGTAACTGGTAAAGCGTC
>JZKD02S1775419.1:159298-219032 GCA_000966675.3 Picea glauca
GGTTCGAAACCTGCGGGGACAAAAAATCCAACCATGTTAAGGGTTGGTGTGGCTCAGGCCGGGTGCGATCCCCGGGTGATTTTGACGGCTTAGATGCCCCTAAGTCACGGTTTCTTAGCCACAGGTTAGTCCCACATGTCACAGACAAACTAACAAACAAATATATATATATATATATATATATATATATATATATATATATATATATATATATATATATATATATATATATATATATATATAATTTTATTATTACTATTATTTTTTTATTATTATTTTAATGTTTTATTATTATTTTAATGTGTTATGTTACAAAAATATCTTCTCCATATTGGGCTCTAAAGCGCTTCTGGGCGCAATAAAAATTCAAACGATTTTAAAAAGAATATGTTCATCTCTATAACACACTAACTACCATATTCAAACTATAATGGTCATTATGTTGTTATCTACTCTATAAACTATTTGTTAGGAATAGGATCTTGGAGCAATAAAATAATAAAACAAATAAAAATGAATGTAGAAATAAAATACAGAAGAACACAATACAACAAAGACACCAATATACATGGTTCACCCAATATGGGCTACATCCATGGAAAAACAGCTAATCCTTTCTTTATTCTGTCTGACAAAATGAAGGGATATTACCTACAACACATCGGAAACAACGTGCTCTTCACTCTCTCCTCTCTTAGTCACACTATCGCCCAAAATAGATGCAAAAAAACACCCAAAAAAATTGGTAGAGAGCTCCATCCCTGAACCCGCTATCACCCCCCATTGCGCCAACACAACTTAACAACATGTGGAGCTAATTGTGCAAAGAATATAACACAGACCCACCAATCCTGAATTGGGTGTATCTCATCCTTTTTTAAGAATTTTTTTTCTATATTTATCCGACTATATTAGTTCAAGGGAGAGAAAATTTTAAGGATCCATACTTATCTTAAAGTGTAGAAACCTTGGTGAACTTTACTAATTCTTAAACTGTCAACCATAAAATGTTTGGTGACATTTGAATAAAAAAATTAGAATTTCTAAGGATTTTATATAGTTTGTAGAAAATTTTGGCAATTTTTTAAAGTAAAATACTTTTATACTATAAAATTTGGGCAAATAAAATGAAAATTGACAAATCATTTTTTGAAAAATTATCGCATGGGCGAAATTTAGCCCCTAAAATCTTCCCTTGTTCAAGGAGCCACATTAATTCAAGGAGCTTCCAGGTTGCCTACATCTTAAGTAGCTTCCAGGTTGCCTACATCTCAAGGAGCTACCAATGAATTAGTTTATTGGTTGTTATTCTTATTTCACGGCCATTTTCAGACCTTTTGTTCATGGTTGTTCCTTTCTAGCGTAAGGTTACTCACTATAAAAGAGTTTTCATGTCTTCCTTCATACCAAGAAGTACCTAGTCCATCCATTCATTAAAGGCTTTGTAAGGCCTTCGAAGAGTTGGTTTGCTGCCGGTAGAGAGGGTGGGTTGTTTTTTGACCTCTGGTTCTTCGACTGAATAAACAATTGGAATTGGATATGCTTCATGTGTATTTGATGCTAGAATGCTTTCTCATGCTCATGTTATCGAAACCAGTGCATGGGCTCAATCAACACAATCTCAAATGGGTAGTGATGCCAATAATGGTGGTTCAACTTCAATGGTGGATTATGGGTAAACAACAACTAGGTCAAGGTAGTATGGAATTTTGCGTTCATATTTATCTTCGTGAAGTCAATAGCACTAGTCAAACTATGTAAAAATGATGAGAAATAGCAACAAAGATCATAGAAATGGTTGTGCATTGAAACAATGATATGAATAAGTTAGATGACTCTACCTAATGAAAATGTGTTGATATAGAGGTAGGAATTGTCAAACCAATCACGCATCATGCCAAAGTCACTCATGTAGATAGCACCAACAAAAGATGTAGTTTTTTTGCCAGTGTTGCATCTCAGCAGGGCCAAAATTAGTGTTCAAGTTCCCCCATTCGATTAATTACAATTATCCTATCAAATTCATTTGTGTTGAGATTCCAGCCTTGGAAAATATGTAGTTGGTTCTAAATCCTCTCCAATAGCATGAAATTATAGTAATCTTTTATAGTGAAAAAATCATAATTACATTTAAACCCTAAAATTTATACAGTAATGACAATATTAATATAGGATGTAGTTGGTGGTTGTAATTGACAATATGCCATGCACTATATATCCTTTGTGTAAATCATTGGGAACACTCGTCTTTCAATTTTACGATGAGAATAAGAATGATAGGGTCCATCAAGAATAATAGGTTTTTGTGTCGGCTCTGCACCAAATATGGAGTACTCCAGACAATTTTCTATAGGGGCAAGCAAAGTTTGGCAGCTGAGCCAAATCAGGTGGATTTTAAAACTGAATTTGTTGTCAAACAATTCCAAATGAATCAATTCTTAGCTCAAGGATTATAAATGCCTGAGATTGTACTACCCTTCTCATGGTAAGATCACCGAGTTTCAACATAGCAATCTCAATTCATTTTAATCATTGCCCTTTAATTGGTAAGGCCTCACATTCCTACCTTTGATTTTAAAGACAATTTTGAGTATAAGAAATCGACAGCTACATAATAAGTTTGGTAAAAGAGCAATGGCATTTGGGGAAAGACTACCCATAGTCGAAACATGTGAAAATCCTAGCTTGCTTCTACAAAAACATGGAATAGTCATTATAGAGAATGCTTACCTGTTGCTATTGAATGCTTACTTGTTGTTCTTGATTGATGTAGATATTGCAAACTTTGAGAAGAATTAAGATTTATATTTGCAATGGTTGGTGCATGATGTTAGGCTTCCTTCACATTCACTAGATTATGGTAATTTTTTTGTAACATTGATCAATATATACATTTTACAATATACAATATCATATATACATTTTCTTTTTCAAATTATCATATATACATTATACAATATCATATATACATTTTCTTTTTCAAATTCCTTATGCTCACAAAAATTAATGTAGTTATTTTGCCTTTGTATTGCTTTAAATCCAAATGTTGAGAGATGGAGAAATATACAACATCTACGTCATCATTGGAAGGAGGAGGTGTATAAGGGCTCTTATTTCCCTTATGCTAGCAAGATAAGCCATCGACTTTTGCAAGTACAACTAAGAGTTAGATTTTTTTGAAGCATCAATGATATTTACACAAATGAGAATTTTTTACATGTGCTAACAAATATGTAACGACATGTTTTGGCACTATGACCCTCATCTATAGTAAACCCTAGCTTTCTTCTTGGCCTCTTCTCATGGCTTTGGCATCCAGAGGGGGTGGCTTCCCCACCCCTGACATCTTATCCTTTTGTTCCCTTATCGCCTCCCTCCCCAAGGAATCGAAGGCCTAAATTCATTAAAAACATTATGGGATCCCAAAGGTTCTAGTTCACACCTTGTCCTCTCACAACCTGGCATTTTGGTTCACTGAAAATGGTATCGTAGGCCAGTTCACAGGTATTTTTTCATCCCCGTGTGTTATGGCCCTATGGGTCGATAGAAATTGGAAACCTCTTATTAAGGGCCATCTTTCTCACGCGTTCTGCGGCGGCGGGGTTTTGTGTTCTTGTTTGAAGAGAAGGAGGATAAACATTTTATATTTCGCAACGGTCCCTATTCATGGGATCAAGAGGAATGTATCTCAATCATTGGATAATTGAATTTTGTCTAGAAAATGATGTGCCCTCGGTGGTTCTGATATGGGTTTTCCTTCCATATATACCTCTGCACTACTGGAATGATGAAACTATTCATAGCATTGGAAACTCTCTTGGTAAATATATAGATCGGACATAACCCAATGATGGTATACAAGCTTTTTCTCATGCGTGTGGAGGTTAATCTCGAAAAGGGTATCCCCGAAGCAATCCAACTAACTTTGGATAGTTGGTTGTTCCTATGACAAGTTGATTACAAACATCTCCTCCTTAAATGTAAGGCATGTCACGATAATGGACATTTTGCTAAAAATTGTCTAAAGGAAACTTGGGATTCGAATCCCACTGAGGTTCGGGAACAATGGAAACAACCCTGGAAAAGGAGACAAATCGCAAAGCATAATCAACATCCTAACCAAGAAAGAAATCATTCCCAACAAGCTCCAAATCCAAACCCCAACCCTCCTATCCATTCACATTCTAGGGATAATCTAAATAATATAGACCCAGAGGTTAGCCAAAATCGATATGATGCCCTCTTGAACACAAAGGAAGATCCCCCCCTTGAGCAACAAGAAGTCCCCACCCACTCTCACTAGTGACTCTGCTCATCTTTGTGACAAATATTTCCCAAGTGAATTCCCTTCCCATGAAAGCATCATTCATGTCCAATCCACTTTAGCAAACCCCCCCACCCATAAAACCAAGTCAATATTTTGAGATCCCCACCATCCCCAAAGAAGGTGAACTGCCAAAGAGCTATGAGGAAGAATCAGACAAAGATACAGCTCAAAGTGCCCCAGCCAAAAAACCAGGGAAAAATTGGGTAAGCACAAAAGGGAAATGACAATCAATAAAGAAAGAGACCTAGGAATTCAAAGCACTTTGGATGGAGTCCTTATTAAGGACCCAAGACACTCCAGAAATTAGGGAAGTTCCTTTCCTCCAAAAGGGGGAAAGCCAAAACCATCAGGCAAATGATTAAAATTATTTCATGGAATTGCAGAGGTCTAAGGAGTAAATGTAAAAGAGCTTTAGTCAAAGATTTAGTCAGAGCAGAGAAACCCCAAGTCCTCGTGCTCCAGGAAATAAAAATGAAGGATTCGGAGATCCTTCAAGAAAGTCATTTGGTTTGGTGTTCTAGTTCTGAAATAGCGGCAAGCTCGAGAGGTGATTTAGTTAATGTTTACATGCCAAACCTTTTTAGTGTTACAACAACTTGCTAGAGCACTCTGATGGGGCTCCTTAATCGATTCAGAAGCTCTAGTTATATTCTTGTTGGGGACTTTAACACCATTCTCTCCCAAAAATAGAAGAAAGGGGGAAGTCATGTTCATGACCCTTCAAGAGAACACATGGAGGATTTAATAGCCTCCTTAGACTTGATTGACATAAAACCCTCTAAGGGATGCTTCACTTGGAAAAATGAACAACTTGGCCCTAGTCATATTGTCACTAGATTGCACCTTTTTTTTTATCAGTGGTTCCTCCCTTGAAGTCTCCTTTTCTCTTTCCTCTTCCATACTCACTTGGGTTGGCACAGATCATAAGCCCATCTCCCTTTATCTTTTGTGACTTGAAAATATTGGCCCCATTCCCTTCCACTTCAACCCCTTGGCTGTAAGATCCTTCCTTCTTTAATACTATCTCTCAGTCTTGGTGGGAATGGATCTCTAGCTCCCTAGTCCATATTTGGGAGAAGAAATTAAGAAACACTAAACAAGAGTCCAAATCTTGGGAAAAACTTCACTAAAACCCTTCGGAGTCCCAGCTCAAAGACCTGATGGTTCAATTAGAAAAGATCCAAAAAATATTTGAAACTAAATCGGTCTTCTAAACCATGATAGATAAGGGAAAATATACCTTCCAAAAGTATCAAAACACCTTGTGTTCCGACAAAGAAAGATGGAGGCTCAAATCAAGAAGTCTATGGATCAAGGGTGGAGATAAAAACACCAAGTACTTCCACAAGCAAGCTCAAGCCAAAATATGGAAAAACAAGGTCAAAGAAATAAAAATTTGAATGGGCAGGTTGTTACCTCGTTTGATCAAATTAAAGAAGCATCTTACCAGCATTTTGGGTGGATATACAGTGAATATGGTTGATTGGATCCTAGGTATAGTCAAAATCTGTTAGAGAATATCTCATATTGAATCAACCAAGAGGATAATGATCTTCTAAACCAACCCATCACGGAAGTAGAAATACACAGAGTTGTTTTCTAAATGTCTCTAGACAAGTTCCCCAGCATGATGGCTTCTCTTCCCATTTTTACAAAAGATGTTGGCACATTATTAAGTTTGATCTAGCCAAAATGATACAATATGTCCATCACTCTTTTAGGATGGGAGGAAGTACCAACTCGACCGTGTTATCCCTTATCCCAAAGGAAGTGAACCCCTCCTCCTTTTCCATATTTCGACCTATCTCCATGTGCAATGTCTCTTACAATATCATCTCCAAAATTATCATTAATCGGTTAAAACCTTTTCTCCCCAAACTTGTCTCTCCAAATCAAGGCGGTTTTGTTGAGAAGTGGCAAATTGTTGACAACATAATCCTGGTGCAAGAGGCTATCCATTCTAGTAAATCCAAGGGAGAAAAAGGAATGATAATCAATATTGACATGGCTAACGCCTTTGACGAAGTAAGGTGCACTTTTTTCTATGCAGTTCTAAGAAAATTTGGGTTTGGAGACAACTTCATCAATCAGATCTTTGCTTTCATCGGGGGCCCTTAGATGCTCCGTTAGTAAATGGTAGACCCATGACCTTCTTCAAAGCCTCATGAGGCTTGAGGTAGGGCTTCCCTCACTCCCCCATCCTCTACATCTTACTAGCATAAGGATTGATTAGAAGATTGGACAAGGAAAGAAGAACAAAAAACATCTCAGCATCGAAATCATTTGCAGGGACAAAAGAATTAATCACTCTCAATTTGTCAATGACAACCTCTTATTCAGAGGAGCCTCTGCCATTATAGCCACAAGATTCAAAGAGGCATTCAACACATTCACAAGTGCCTCAGGAGTTCTAACAATTTGCGCTAAATGCAAACTTTATGCCTGGAAAATGAGTAACATACATCTTGCAACTATTGCCAAGATTCTCCAATTTCGCTACAAAGAAAAATGGCACTCTTTTAGATATTTGAGGATTCCCCCTTGTCTTCATTCTCTCCCATTCTTGGCATGAAAACACATCATGGATAATATTGAGTCGAAATTTCTTCAATGGGGTGCCCAGTGGATCAATCCTTCCATCCGTCTAATTTTGGTGAAATCAGTGCTTTTGGCCCTCCTTATTTTTCAGTTTTTGTCTCTCTTCACCCCTGCTAGCACCAAATATTCTATCGCTCGATAGCTTCACCTTTTTTTGTGGCAAGGAGGTAAGACTGATCTCAAACACTTTCATTTGGTGAACTGGAACATAGTTTGGGCCCCTAAATTCCATGGTGGCCTTGGAATCATAGATTTTGCATTCTTTGACTTGGTCTTGGAAGAAAAATTGTTATGGACACTCATCACTAGGAAAATATAAATGGTGGAAAAAAGTTATTCTTGTCAAATATTTTCCTGGACCAAGAACATGATGTTTGGATGGAGAGTCACCAGTTTAGGATGGCTCACAAATCTGGTGGCTACTCAAAGCCTTCATCCCTCTCTTGCAAGGCCATCTGAATTGGATCCTGGGTAATGGTAAACTTACCAATCTATGGCCATATAGTATCATGGTAAATCCTCCTCTTCTTCAAACTCAATCTCTTCTTTCATTGAATTTACGGTTGTTGAAACAAGGTAAATTCACCATGTATGAAATCTCCCATTGGGATCGATTGTCTGGTCGTTGGACTAGTTCGTCTCTTGATGTTGTCCCAAATTTCCAACTGGAAAAAGTTAGATTTATGTTTCTCCTTCTCCAAGGTTGTGATGTACTTCCCAAAATCAATATCTTATGTTAGATTCTCTCCCATGAGAAAATTCTTATTGGAGACAATTTTCAAAAATGGGGCATCCATGGCCCACAAAAGTGTGTTTTATGTTGTGCTTCGCAAGAGTCTTTATCTCACATTTTTTTAGATTGTCCTTTTTATAGGTCTGTTTGGCAGGTGATTTTGCATGGGATAATTCACAAGGTGCTTTGTCCCTCTTCAGTGGTCCACATGTTTAGTCGATGACATTCAATGTATCAAGGCTCTTTCCATAACAAGTCCTCTTCAAGTCGGTATGGTTGGTGCTGCCTAAATATATCTGCTGGAAAAATTGGATATCTCACAATAAAGATCTATTCTTTGAATTCAGAATCCACCCTAAATCAGTAGCAGAGAAGGTAGTTTCACTTTTTTCAAAATATCTAAACTCCCATTGTTTAAAGTCCCCCCCCCCCACCTCAATAGCTAGACATTGAGGAATCCCATTAGCTCGAACAATTTTCTCTACAATATTCCCCCTCTATTCCAACTCACCCCAACTCAAACTAGCATCTTCATCTCTCATCATAGGACTTTACCTCATGGCTTCTCTCCCAACCTTCCCATGTTCTTTGTTTTGATGGTGCCTTGAAATTCAACCTTGGGGTGGCAGGAGTAGGAGGGGTTCTCTATGGCCCTCAAGGATCTATTGAACTTACCTATTGTTGGAGTCTAGGAATCAAAACCAACAATTAAGTGAAGGCCTACTCCCTCCTCCAAGGATTAAGTAATGTTAACTCTAGAAATGTCCAGCGGATTATCATTCTTAGAGAGTCCAAGAAAACAATTAGCCACGTGTGGAAAGGATGTCTTCCTAAATACTTGCGACTCAAAGCCATATTTCACAGGATTAGACTAGAGCTCTAGGAAGGCCCTCAAGTGGAGTTTCTTCATTTCTTTCTACACAACAACTCCATAGTTGACCAATAAGAAAACTATGTTATGCATAAGAAGCAAGGGACCCTATCCATCAATGATTTTTAAATGCAATCAAAAAATACCCTAGTGATTTATTCCTCCTTATCTAGAATGTTATCCCCTCTTCTCATGACACTTGCTTACTCCTCTAATCACCACCTATCACTCCTAGGTCTCCTGAATGTTGTCTCTTTCACCCTCTCTACCCGCGTCACCCCTTCGTTTGGCCCCAAGAACGCACGTGTTGTCACATTCCCTCCTCCATCTACCCCTGGGTGTTTATACGTCATTGTCACCTTTAAGCTTACCCTATTTGTGTTTTGTTACGGCCCCCCATCCATCTTCATAACTCCCCTCCATCTAGATCCTTGTACTTAGATCTTCCCCGTAGGTGATTTAGATTTCATTCTGATGGTGATGAGTGGGTTCATGTGCCTCAGTCACCATATCCCGAAGTGGCCTCAAGTGCAGATGGGACAGACTATTTTGGACATCCTCTCAAGCATTTGGATGAAGCTATATACCTCTCCTCCTCGATATCAAATCCAGTATGGAAATTACTGGAGTCTTGGTGCATATTCCGACAAATTCAGGGAGTGGTGTTTCCCCCAAGGAGTCTCCTAGGCTAATTTTAGGGACATATAAATTGATAAATAATGACAAGGATAAATTGATAAATAATGACAAGGATGTAGAAGCCTCGTCTACAAAGAACGCCTCTCCTTTGATTCCAAATTTTTGTTGTTGTTGGATATCATTTGAGAATAAAATTTATTGAAGATCTACCTATTCCAGGTTTTGGTGTTAATTCTTGGATCTCTCTCCTTCTTAGTTTTTTTTTTGGTGCATAAAAAAATTGTTGTGAATGTTCAAGACTTCTAATAGCTAGCAAGATCGATCTATTTCAAGGGTTATTAACCACTTGGAAGGAAGACGTCCAGGATTTTTATCTCTTCCATCTTGCTTTGTCAGTTTGGTAAGTGCTTGATCTCTTGTCTTGTCTTTCTTTTGGTTCATTGGAAAGGGTTTTAAGTATTTTTATTCAATCCATAATTGATCTTGTTAGTGAAGGTTTTTTCCCTTGTGGAATCCCTTCTTGCAAGGCCTTTGTCCTCGTAAATTATTCTTGATTAGGTGAATGATTATTCTATCCCTAGGGTTCCAATCTCTTTCCCTAATCCTTAAGATAGAAATGACCAAATCTTAGAGGGGAATACTTCTTAACCCCACAATCCCTAATTGGAGAAAATTCACTAGTCTTCTCCCAACAACCAACCCAAAACCCTAAAATTCAAAATCTTTTACTTTTATTTGTTTAGAAGGAAATCTAATGGTGAAAAATCAAATAAATATCTTTATTTAGATTTATTTCATTGTCTACTCTTAAGTTAACAGTTCATTTTATTTCCTAGACAAAAAATTTCAAGGGTTGTTGTGTCGGGCATCAACAACCTCCCTTTCTCTAGTATATTTGCTTGTGAAGCCTTCTCTCCAATAACATGGGACCTCTCTTGTCTTCAATGAAAGCCTCTTGACTTGAAAATTTTTCCTCGAGGTTGATCTTTGATTACCTCTATCTGAGCAAGTCACCTCTTTTTTTTAGCTTGGTTTAGGTTTAGTCTTTGTTTTCAATACTTAAATAAATCTATGAAATCCACCTAACCCCTCTTACTCAACCAGAGGATTTCTTACGAACTTCATCGATTGAATTGGAGGAGTTCTTCAAAACTCCTCTTATGTCTTGAGGAACCAACACACTTTATATTAACTCTTCCAGTTCACACCGAACGACTTCCCATCATCTCCTTCGGTGTACCTAGAGCACTTCTAATTAAATCCCCTGGTCCACACTGGGGAACTTTCCTTCAATCGCTTCAGTGTATACCGAAAAACTTTCTACCATTTCCTCCAGTGCGAACTGGAGTACTTCCAAAATTTATCTCTGATAAATACGTTGAAACACCTCTCATCACATTAATTGCACACATATGTTATAAAAGGTCATTTCTCCTAACTATTTGGTCATTGTTCTTTCAAGCGCAACAAAGTGTCGAGAACCCAGTCTTCCGAGCTTCTCATTCACGAAGATATCCATTGTACACGTGGAAATCTTATACAAGTATGCCCTAAAATATATCTTGGCAATTTCATATTTTTATATATTATTTAGAGACTAGGGTTAGAGCCCGTCCCCAACGACCAAGGCCACCTTTTCTTTGTAATATCCCCAATGGGAATATGCTAAGAAAATAATGTTTTGTTGTCCAATATGTAGTTCTGCTTATGTTCTTCTCCAAACACATATGTTGTTAAGCTAATTGAGGACTTTGTACAAACATTTTTCTCATAACCCATAGATAAACATTTGGACAAACATGTTGCATTCGATCTAAATACACCATAAAATAGAAGAGTTAATATGGCACTTTATTAGTAATGGAATCTGGTACCCAACAATAATAGACCTCTAATGGTTGTTATAGCAGCTTCAACAATAAACACTACAAAGTCAAGCCAAAACCTGGAATAATTCCATGGTCTCCTCAAGACATGACGTGTCCTCCTTTGAATTGTCTAACCCTCATTGGTGCGGTATCAATCTGCTCCTCAAGCACATACTGCAGCAATCTGGTTTCCCGTACCTAAACAACTCTACAACTTCATATTACATAGGTCCTCGCAAGATGAAGTTGGACAACAAGTGGGGCCTCACGGGACTCCTTATACTCAAGCTGTGGGGATGTCCCTTGTCATGATTTCCCCGAAATCCTCCTAGTAACTGCAAAATCTAAATACAGCCTCCTCCAAAAAATTATGCAAATATCCTGTGTAAGCCAATATTCCTCAGAACTAGAACAAACCTAAAATTGAAGCTCCAATCAAGACCTTGTATGGATCCTCCTCCTTGTCTAGCTAGGGTGGATATTGCACCACCGAAACTAATTTGCAATGGTGGAAGGGTGTTGCTAAACCCTAATGAACCAATGGCTCCAAGAGCACTCCAAAGATATTAATCCAAATATATGATCCAAAGTGAAGTGCTACCCCTCCTTTTATCCTTCTTCCATGTCTTCTAGAACTTTCCCCTTTCTTACTAAATCAAATATGACTTCTAGAACTTCCCCCTTTTGAATAAATCAAATATGATCCTTATCCCCCTTTTACTTTCACTTTAATATTAAAAGTCACTTTTAAAAATGGTTAAGTAACTTATTAATCTAAAGTTACTTTATTTCCTTAATGTCACTTTAAATACATAACATCTCCTAAATAAGTGACATTAAATAACCCTTTTTGACTCCCTTTTTCTTCACTGACGAGCCACGGGAGTCATTTTCGCTACTGAACAGGGAAATCCAAAAACGAGGACATGACAATTCCTCCCTTCCCAAGGATTGTTTGTCCTCAAGCAATGCCATTACACCCATAGGAACAACAAACTAAACCAAACTGAAACTAATGATGATCCTTGGGTCCCAAACCCATCTGAAATATGTTGAGCACCTACCACCCACTATATTGTCCTACAATGTGTTAACACCTAGGGGGGGCTGAAGGCCACCTATCAGTAGAGCAACCGGGTACCCTGAAGACTCAGTACACTCTTCATAAAATGTCCCACCTAGTAAACTAAGTCATTGCACCATATGAATAGACTCCTAAAAGTAACAACTCGCTCCCCCATTTGTACCAGCTATCAAACTGTCAACCCATAAAATCCCAAGGTCCCATTCTATCACTAGAAAGGACTCATAATGTTTTCATTGCACCCCTCTGATCATAAATATATGATCCTCCTGCCTTGACTGCATCCTCCACTCCTACAACCTCACATAATCATCCCCACTGTCGACAATTTTATCAAGCCAATGTACCTCAATTATTAACTCAATCATGGGCGATGGAAAAGAGAATCTTCCCAACCATAACATATAAACCTCATCATGTCTCCTCATGTTGCTCCTAAAATGAAGTTGATCAAACATTGTCAAGGCACTGATATAGAAGAAGTTAACCAACCCAACTCTAAAATCATACATCTAGGAGAAGTCTATGTGCCCACAAACTGATAGGGCATCCATGACACCTAGTCTCCAAGCATCAAATGGAAAATCCCTAATACTCTAGCACCCCTAGCCTACTACAATCATCCAAGCATCATCCACACATTCTCCTAACACATCGTCCACAAATTCTCTCCATGCGAACACAACAATCTCGTAGGTGGTAAAGTCATTGGCATCCCCAACTAGTATGTATGATGTGAAGCACCCTCTACTCATATCAGTGGTCTGTAAGGTGTAATACAAGAATCCACTTGTCTGTTGTTGATAATCCAATCAATCATAAACTACCTAGACTCGGTAAACTCCTCAGAAGACAACTCCTTCAAGCAACCATTCCTAAGCCTCCCAAAAGTAAACTCTGGAAATTCAAAACTGGCACTCACATCTCTAATAGTTGTTGAACCATCAAGCAATGTGATTCCAGGGCCACAAACTAATCTCGGAAAGGTACCACCATGTTGACGTTGCACCACTCAGATCATCTTCATCAGACCAATGTGCCTAGTCGCATCCTCCTCTCCTGGAACTCTAAGCGGAACTTTGTGAAGGAACTGAAACCAGTATCCTGAATCCTTCCCTATGAAGGTGTCTCATTGAAGTCTAAGTCTGCAAATCCATGGTCGGCCTTAATTTTTTCCTACCATAAAGACTAAGTCTCGTCCTCCCCTCTATTGACGTCCCAAAATTAAATCAGACCAATCACTATCACAGCTCTGTCAATCATCATCATATGAATCAATCTATCACTCAGAATAATTCTCGGATCCCACCACCAAATTAGAAGTCCACCACTCCCAATACCTTCTAGTTGTTGTTGTGTCATACTAGTAACCATCGAAGTTAAAATGAGTCAAGTCCCTAGTATGCCATCATTTGGTGGAAACCAAGTACTAAGAATCAACTATGTGCCTGCTAATTAACTGCACCAGGAAATCTGTTATCTCGATCACTGTCAATGTACTCAAGTAATTCATGGAGTCTAAACACCTCGCTGGAAAGTATCCTTGTCACCTGCGGTGCCTCATACTCATATGAGTATCCAAAATGCCCTTCCAAAGGTGAATCATGCGTAGCCATCATAATATTCTCACTAAGTGTGGATTCAGGGGCTAGAAGTGTGCGACCTTCGTAGTGGATAATGTCATCCACCACTCTGTTAGCTAAAATATATGTGAGTTGATCTAATACAATCTGGATCTCCTCATGTGCTTCAACCATATATCCCAAACGAAAGAACTATGACATTAATATAATCTTTCCTGCCTCACCCAACTGACTCAAGTGAACACTCCATGCCTTGTTGAATATATTGTTGGCATCACAATATAGAACTAGATGCCACTGCCTGCAAGAATGGAAAGTGTCAGGTGCATTGGCCAACCCCAATGGTATGACCAAGAACTTAAAATAACATCTGAGAGCAACCCTGCAAGTATCCTTCTCTTTGTCCACGCTATGGTGATATCCCAATCGAATGTCAATCTTCAGGGAATATTCCTATCCATGAAGCTCATCCATCCACTCAACGATCTTGGGTGAACCAAACTCAATGATATGTCTGGAGTTCTTGTTTAGAGGTCTCCCCGAGACAAACATCCCAAAAATACACTATACACCTCCATACACCACTGTATAATGTTGTATACTACTGCATACCATTGTATCATCATGTACCACCATGTATCCTATATGTGCCATTGTATCATTCACTCCACTAATATTAATTGAACCAGGATCCTAGAGTGATGTATCCACACATGTCCTTTACTCAATCCCCCAATAAATTGGTGCATACACTTCCTTGATGGCTGGTCCACAAGGAATTTGCTCAACTACCTCCTCTGTAGCTAAGCCTTGAGCCAAAAGAAACAACTCACGATCCCTGCAATGCAAAACAGGCGCATGGTCAAAACCCTCTGTGTCAAACCTCTCCTCAAACAACTACAACTATGAATGCTCCTCGTGTGGAATCGTCACAAGAGGCTCCTCCCTCATATCATGAGTGCCACTCACACCCTCATGTGTCATTGTTTCCAAAGATGATGTAATCTCTCGTGTTGTCAACAATGAACAACATGACAAACTAAGCTAGTAACAAAGCTCCTCAATCTCCCTTTCCTTGTCTTCAACAAACTTAAGAGTAAGGTCCCTATCCATGAACAATTACAGATAATCGGACTTCATTTGCTCTAGTTCCCCTTTGATGATGCGCAATTGGGTACTAGTGACTCCATCTGTAATTTCCTTTTTCCTATCCTCCATCTGGGTTTTCACATAAGGTCTTCAATAAATTTATGAGAACCATATGTCCTCGTCAACACCTGCACAATTTGTTCCTCTGTGACCAATAGTCAATTCTCCAAATCATGCAATGTTATTTCATCAACATGGCGTGAGATATCACATAAGGGATCAATTGAATCATTAGATGATGTCATGCAATGTGGATTGTTATCCCCTAGCCTAGGGATAACTAACGAGATTATGTCTCAAGGCCCATAGGTCCTAGAAATGGAGTACCAAGAGCCATATTGACTTGAGCCTGGCCCTGGAGGGCCCATATTTCTTCTTCAATGCCTCCACCTTGTTAGCAGGAGCAACATCCATCCCATCGGCCTAGTCCTTTAGTAGCAGTGGGTCTTGCTCCATGAGGTAATGAGTCTAGGTATCATGGTATGTGTCACTCTGATTCTCAAAACATTTGAATATGTGCACTTAATTCTTTTTACTTCTAACATGTGCTTGGACCTTATGCCATTCCACTTGTCCACATCTGGGGAGGATGACAGGATGCCCTAGTAATTTGGTTCCCATAGGGTTTGAGTTTCCACTGCGTGGGTTCATGAAAAGTTATAGTATGTTCCCACCATACTTGCCACTTTTCATCTTTTTCCCTCTCATCCATCCCATACATTGGTTAGGGCATTGGGTTTTCCAAGCTAGCAAAGGGTTGTAACTTACCTTGTGGGAAGAAGGGGCTAAAGGCCCAGAGGGTAAAAGTAGCTGGCAAAAGATAAAATCCAAAAGAAAAAAACCTTCAAATGCTTCACCTAGGGATCCCTGAGATAGTAATAAAACGCTTCTCAACAAGAAACAAAGGGACCCATAAAATAATAAAATCAAGACCTAGTTGGAGGATGGGGGGTCTCATCACGAGCCATCCTATTAGGTCCATGGGCATATAGCGGTATGACACTACCATTCGGCTAGTCACCACGCCAGGGTAGTGGCTCTCGGTGGCATAGCCAAGAGAAAGGGGGTCTCATCACAAGCCAGCCTTCTCATCTCCATGAAATGTTTGTGGGTAACATTGTCGCCACTGGTCACCACGCCAAGGCAATGTCCCCTAACTAGTCTCTTGTAATAAAAAGCAATAAGATAAAAGATAAAAGGCATGAATGTACTTGGAAACATTTGCATCCTTGAAAAGGTGCAGCTCACCCTCTTCAGAGGCACCCACGGGTAAGCCACACATTCCCATGTCATCACTGCACCTATTTGCTCAGACATCCCTTACCACCTCACCCACTTACATGGCCTGGATTTTGTCTTCGCCTAAAAACATCCCTTATCCAATGAGAAATAGCCCAAAAGGACATCCTAACGTCCCCTCCAAACCTGTCTTGTAGAATAGCATAACGTCTTTGAGCACTTGTCTGGGAAAAGGGGGTTTTATGCACATGTTTAAATAACTTGATTATTAGATGTGATTGGCATTGCTATGATCCCTGTGCCTTATGAGCACATGGAGGGTGTACTATTTTTTGTTGCACGGCCACACCCGACAAATAGGTACATATAGGGATATGATTAGTTTGGACCTCCATAGGGCTAAAATCCCACCAGATGGATGTTGAGACCCCAGCTGGGGGCAGAGACAGATCATAGGTTTGCACTAGAGAGAGAGGAGGACGTTCCACCAGAGATGACCTGAAAGGCTTAGACCCAGGGTGATCTTTCCCTTCTCACTATGATGTAGACCTTGAAAGGCCCATGATGTCACGCATGTGACCCTTGACGTCACCCAGCGTTTTGGACACTTTGGGGGCAGTTGTGTACCAAGTGGCACGTGTGGTTTGATCAAGAGGCCTTAGGAGGCCTAATGTTTTACTCTTGGAGGCCAGCGTTACACTAAAAAGGCCTAACGTCACCCTAAAAGGGCATGACGTCACCTTTTCTACTTGATTTAGGGTTTTATTATGTCATTTAATGTAAAAACTGGATATTACATGTAAACTAGCCATGTCGACCTTTTTTACCTAATTCTAGTCTTTGCCACTGTATAAATAAGGGATTTTCCATTGTATTTTTTCATGAACTTTCACTCAAACAAGTGTGAGGTCTGAAATTTTCGCCCTATTTGGGGTTACATGACTGAAATTTAGTGCACACTTGTTGAAGGAGGCTCATTTTGGACTATTTTGGCAATTTTCTTTGTGGAAGTGTTCAACTAGAGTACTTTCTAGATGATTCTTGGTGAATGTAAGTAAGATTTTTGCAATTATTCTTCATTGAATGGTTATAGTTATGTTTATCTTGCATTTATACTAATATTATGAAATTTCTAGCTTAAAACCCTAGGAGGTCGAGCACATGTTATTGTCCTTGCCCTAATAGCTTTCACCTACTAGATATTGCTAGAAAGTTGATTTTCTTGAAGCTTTTGCTAAGGGCCTTGCCATTGCAACACCCTAGAACATATTGCTTCATCTAAGCTGTCATTTACTTCATCTTTGACCTAAAGAAGGAGGAAAACCACTAGGGCCTAGGGTTACCTACTCCCTAGTAGCTATCTTCCCCCTAGGGTTTGGTAGTTGAAACCTTAGGTTACCAACACTTCAACTATTAGACTCTCTTATCTTTAGTTCTCTTACTATCATCTTTTCCTTCAAGATTTTCTTCCACATAATAGACTCCATTTTCCCTAAAGGTACTAATCTAAGACTTTCCATTGAGTGATTGACACAAAACAACTATCAAAACCTATACCTTAAGCTTCCTACTAACCACTCCTAACACTAGAATAAGCTAATCTACTAACTTTGTTGTTGTTGTTACTAAAGTAAGTTACAGCCATATTTTGTATCATTAAGAGCATCTAAAAACAGTTCAAAAAGTTGATTAATGTACTGCCTTACTTGCTTCAGACAAATGCTAGTATTTTGATGTTAATGATTGATTGTTTTTGTCATTTGGAAGCTATTTAAGGCACTTATTGTGAAGTTATTGTCTTATAAATATTGTTGCGACAAATTTCTTTTTAGTTCACCATTATATTAGCCAATTTATTTTATTGATAAAGTATGTGGTTTTATGAAGTACTAACAGCAAGTTGTACTTGCAAAAGATACATTTTCTTGTTGCTTTGTTCCGGGCAAGTACATCTTGATATTTCACTACTTCATTGGTTAAAAACCTGGGACTTTCAGATCAGTGGTGACTTGTGAGAGGGGAATTTTCCATAGACATCTTAACCTTACCTTCTCAAACCCCAGGGTCATTGGGGATGTCTCCCCTTGTCCATCAACCCTAAATATAAAGAGGCATCCTATTGAGGTGACAATGATAGGATAACCTCAAATTACACCAATTTGCTTTCCATTAACCTTTCCTTTGATCAAAGTACAAATTGTGCGATAACATTTTGGCATCGTTTCTGGGGAACACTGAGTCAATGCTCCTCAAATATGACACTTCTTGGTAAGCCTTTCCTCAAAATCCTTTACTTAAAAAAGCTTACCTAGCGACTCCACTTAGGGTGATCCCCTCATCCCTTTGGTAATTTCAATAAAATTATCTGGTGACTCCATTAATGACGAAACCAACCATGACTTCTCAATGGGACCCGGGAAAATTCAAACCCTTGGACATGAGTAAAATCTCGGGATACCCTAGTAAAATGCCCCCTAAGTACAAAAATTGGCTCCCTAGGTTCATTGGTAGTGATAGGGAGAGAGTTGTCTATCACATGGATGATTTATGGGCTTCCTTTCAATTCCACCCTATCAGTGATGATGTTGAAGATTTGGCAATGAAGCTCTTCTCTGTCACTCTTCATGGCAACGCTAGTAGGTGGTATGACAATCTCCTTGATGCTAGCATCACAACTATGGAACAATTGGAAGAAACATTTATCAAGAGATGGGGCATTCAGTTAGAATACATCCCAGTAACTAAAAAAACTCGAGCATATAAAACAAACTCAGAATGAAACTGTCAGACAGTTCCAAGATAGGTTTGAGGGCATACTATATCCAATTCCTGGAAGCCATCGTCCTGAAGACAAATACATCCTTCATCTCTATACCAATGCACTCTTAGTGCATCTAGGGTTTCCCCTCAGTAAAAAGGTCCCAACAACGCTCGATGAAGCTCGCAGCATGGCCACACAAATTGAGGAGAATATCTCTTTGTCCAAGAAAAAACATGTATTTTCTCTAGGAACCAAAGTTGATGACTCCAAAGGTACCCCAGATACCCTCAGTCTAGAGATATTACTTTCCCTTGATATATTTGAAAGAAGGGAACAAGTCATCAACCAACAAGAGGTTGAGGAGAGTGATCCTAATAAGGTTTTCCAATCCCATGAGGAAGGGAAAGAATTTACTCATGCTTCTTCCAAAGATAACGAAGATATGGTTAAAGAGAAAGAGCCAATAGATATCAAACACAATGATGAAGTATCAATATTTGCTCCTACCTCTAATGAAATCCACGAGCCTATTCCTCCTACACAAGAAGAAGAGGATGAGATTAGTCACTTTCCTTTTCAGGATTTTGATAATACCCTATTCTTTGATTCAGAGAGTGTAGGAGAAATGAAATCTTCGGGAAAGAAGATCCTCCTTCTTGTACAGTTGAAGATGTAGAAGCAAGTGTTCCATTTGATGAAGTTATCCAAATACTTGAAGGTCCTGCACAAGAAGAAGTAAGCAAGGTGAGTTGTTTCCCTTTCCAAATTTTTAATGATTCTTTATCTTAAGATGTGGAAAGTGAAGAAGTGTTGGATGTTCTTACCCCTTCATGCTATAATGAATATGATGATTTTGTTGATAATATTGAAGAGTTCATACATGTTGGGAAGAGTAATTGGGATGTGAGTGTATATGATAGGGATCCCATTTACGACATTGAGGGTCATGTCCAAAATTTTCCTTTACCATTATCACATGAAGTTACTAATGAATTTGACATTTCGCAACGAGGACATAACATGATTATAGATACTTTCCAAACACCCAAGGATGACCTAGTCCTTTATTCTCCTAATGATTTTTGGTCATACCTTGAGGATTTTTATTAATACTCCTCTGAGCACTTGGATTTATTCTATGAAGAAAGTCATCAACCATCATTGTGATTAGATCTTGATAAGAGTGAGGAAGTCGTTTTCCTGAAGCAGGATACTTGTGATAAGATTTTCCACCTCCCTTTGATTAATTTACCTCGCTATGTCACTAAAGGTATGGTTTGGAAACATGTCCCTTATTCCAAGTCTTCTGTAAGACAAAACCTCCTTTTCGAATTTAGGGGAAGGTTGAGTACCTCAAGAAGAAGCTTGTTATCATAGTATTCCAGGTCATTCTTTCGGTTCTTGCTAATCCCTTCCCAGGCCACTGGTTGTGAAGATGTCTGAGGTAGCTAATATTCAGACTCTTTGAGTCGGTCTTTTGAACCCTTGAATTTTCACAATCCCTTCATGAAATGGATTGAGCACTTTACTGAGAGAATGACTTGGAGCCATTTTGTCCCTCCCACTCACCTCCATGAGCTAGACCTTGCAATTTCCAATCATGCAATACATTTTCTAACTCATGTTATTTGCGTGCTTAACTTATCACTGCTTTGGTTTATGATGAAGCACAGAGGCAGGTATTGTGAGACATTTCTAGGGTGGTTTCACTGTCTATTTGACTACACCTAGCATTTAGCCAAAAAGTAAGTAGAGGTAAGTAGGTAGGCATTTGTATTCATTGTATATACCATTTGCATTTCATGCTACAGTAGTTGTTTTTCTATTTGTATATATGCTTGCTTCCTTTTCTTGTACCATATATGAGTAGGGGGTGATATCACCACCCCAAATGATTACTAATAAATTTTTTTTTAGATCAAGCAGGTCACAGGTCAGGCCAAAGATGTTGAGGTTCTCATGCGCTCTACGGTGAGCACATGTCCCCGAGTTGGAGCCAGATGTTATCCCCTAGCCTAGGGATAACTGAGGAGATTATGTCTCGAGGCGCACAGGTCTAAGACATGGAGTATCAAGAGCCATATTGACTTGAGCCTGGCCCTGGAGGGCCCATATTTCTTCTTTAGTGCCTCCACCTTGTCAGCAGCAGCAACATACTTCCCATCGGCCTGCTCCTTCAGCAACAGTGGGTCTTTCTCCATGAGGTAATGAGTCTGGGTATCATGGTATGTGTCACTCTGATTCTCAAAACATTTGAATATGTGCACTTAATTATTTTTACTTCTAACATGTGATTGGACCTTATGCCTTTCCACTTGCCCACATCTGGGGGGAATGACAGGATGCCCTAGTAAGTTGGATCCCATAGGGTTTGAATTTCCACTGGGTGGGTTCATGAAAGGTCGTCATCTATTCCCACCATACTTACCACTTTTCATCTTTTTCTCTCTCATCCATCCCATACATTGGTTCGAGCATTGGGTTTGCCAAGCTATCAAAGGGTTGTACCTTACCTTGTGGTAAGAAGGGGCTAAAGGTCGAGAGGGTAAAAGTAGTTGTAAAAAGATAAAATCAAAAATAACAAAACCTTTAGATGCTTTGCCCATGGATCCCCGAGAAAGAAATAAAAGACTTCTCAGCAAGAAACAGAGGAACCCATAAAATAATAAAATCAAGACCTAGTTGGAGGATGGGGGGTCTCATCACGAGCCAGCCTATTAGGTCCATGGGCATGTAGCGGTATGACACTACCATTCAATTGGTCACCACGCCAGGGTAGTGTCTCTTGGTTTCATGGCCAAGAGAAAGGGGGTCTCATCACGAGCCAGCCTTCTCATCTCCATGAAATGCTTGTGGGTAACATTGTCACCATTGGTCACCACGCGAGGGCAGTGTCCCCTAACTAGTCTCTTGAAAGAAAAAACAATAAGATAAACGATAAAAAGGCATGAATGGGCTTGGAAACATTTACATCCATGACAAGGTGTAGCTCACCCTCTTCAGAGGCACCCACAAGTAAGCCATACATTCCCCTGTCATCACTGCACCCATTTTCTCAGACATCCCTTACCACCTCACCCACTTACATGGCCTGGATTTTGTCTTCACCCAAAAACATCCCACATCCAATGAGAACTAGCCCAATAGGACATCCTAAAGTCCCCTCCAAACTTGGCTTGTAGAATAGCATAACGTCTTTGAGCACTTGTCTGGGAAAAGGGGGTTTTATGCATATGTTTAAATAACTTGATTATTAGATGTGATTGACATTACTATGATCCCTGTGACTTATGAGCCCATGGAGGGCGTACTTGTTGTTCTTGCAGGGCCGCACCCGATGGACAGGTACACATGGGGAGATGATTAGTTCAGACATCCATAGGGCTAAAAGCCCACCAGATGGATGCTAAGACCCCAGCCGGGGGCAGAGATAGATCAGAGGTTTGCACCAGAGAGAGAGGAAGACATTCCACCAGAGACAGCCTGACAGGCTTGGACCCAAGTGGGTCTTTCCCTTCTCACTATGATGCAGGCCTTGAAAGGCCCATGACGTCACCCATGTGACCCTTGATGTCACCCAACATTTTGGACACTTTGGGGGCAGTTGTGTGCCAAGTGGCACGTGTGGTTTGATCCAGAGGCCTTAAGAGGCCTAACGTTTTTCTTCTTGAGGCTAATGTTGCCCTAAAAAGGCCTAACGTCACCCTAAAAGGGCATGACTTCACCTTTTCTGCTTGATTTAGGGTTTTATTATGTCATTTATTGTAAAAACTGGAAATTACATGTAAATTGGCCATGTTGGCCTTTTGACCTAATTCTGGTCTTTGTAACTGTATAAATAAGGGATTTTCCCTTGCATTTTTTAGGATATTTCACTCACACAAGTGTGAGGTCTGAAATTTGTGCCCTATTTGGGTTTACACCACTTAAATTTAGTGCACACTTGTTGAAGGAGGCTCATTTTGGACTATTTTGGCAATTTTCTAGGAGGAAGTGTTCAACTAGAGTACTTGCTAGATGATTCTTGGTGAATGTAAGTAAGATTTTGCATTTATTCTTCATTGAATGGTTATAGTTATGTTTATCTTGCATTTATACTAAGAATATGAAATTGCTAGCTTAAAACCCTAGGAGGCCAAGAACATGTTATTGTCCTTGCCTTAATAGCTTTCACCTACTAGATTTTGCTAGAAAACATTTTTCTTGAAGCTTTTGCTAAGGGACTTGCCATTGCAACACCCTAGCACATCTTGCTTCATGTAAATCGTCATTTACTTCATATTTGAGCTAAATAAGGAGGAAAACTACTAGGGCCTATGGTTACCTACTCCCTAGTAGTTATTTCCCCCCTAGGGTTTGGTAGTTGAAGCCTTGGGTTACCAACACTTCAACTATTAGCCTCTCTTGTCTTTAGTTCTCTTAATATCATTTTTTCCTTCAAGATTTGTTTCCACCTAATAGACTCCATTTTCCCTAAAGGCACTAATCTAAGACTTGTCATTGAGTGATTAACACAAAACAACTATCAAAACCTATACCTTAAACTTCCTACTAACCACTCCTAACACTAGAATAAGCTAATCTACTAACTTTGTTGTTGTTGTTACTAAATTAAGCTACAACCATATTTTGCAGCAGTAAAAGCATCTAAAAGCAATTGAAAAAGTTGATTAATGCATTGCCTTACTTGCTTCAGACAAATGCTAGTATTTTGATGTTAATGATTGATTATTCTTGGTCATTTTGAAGCTATTTAAGGCACTTATTGTGAATTTATTGTCTTATAAATATTGCTGCTACAAATTTATGTTTACTTCACCATTATATCAGCCAATTGATTTTATTGATAAATTATGTGGTTTTATGAAGTACTAACAGCAAGTTGTACTTGCAAAAGATACATTTTCTTGTTGCTTTGTTCCAGGCAGGTACATCTTGATTTTTCACTACTTCATTGGTTAAAACCTTGGGACTTTATGATCAATGGTGACTTGTGAGAGGGGAATTTTCCATAGACATCTTAACCTTGCCTTCTCAAACCCCCAGGTCACCGGGGACATCTCCCCTGGGCCATCAACCCTAAATAGAAAGAGGCATCCTATTGAGGTGACAGTGATAGGATAACCTCCAATTACGCCAATTTGCTATTCATTAACCTTTCCTTTGATCAAAGTACAAATTGTGTGATAACATGGACTGCCTTCCTCATACAAGTTTTATGATTTTCTCTGGTCCCCTAAATCAGCCCCTTCGTTGTCATCCTCCACACATAGCTCCCAATCTTTGTCACATTCTAGTACAATCATTCCTGCATCATCATACATCTCATAAATAGGATGAGGTGCTAAATTCTTGCTTGAACCATCCTCGTGATCAACATCATATACAAGGAGAGATGTTGAATCCTTAACATCGATTGATTGGAACATATTTGCATAGTCATCATACGTTGGACAAGATGTTGTATCCTCATCTTCTCCATCTAGCACAGTAGTGTCATCGACCTCATTGGTTAGTTCTAGTGATGTATCATAGGTTCTTGTTTGGTCTTCCTCTATGCATGCCTCCTCTACATGGCTAGATGCATGCTCCTCATGTCGTCCTTCATGCTCATCCTTCTTTGCTTTCTGCCCTATGCTTTTAAAATAATCCTCATCCAAATCCTTGGGCTAGCTTCCATACCAAAGAGTGTAAAATATTTCAAAGGGAAAAGTTGCACGGATCTCTTCACTCAATGTTAGATACTCCTGAAAGGAAGGCATGATTTTTTTCCCGCTAGCATCCCCTTGGCTTGTTGAAGAATTTTCTAAGTTTTATCCATGAATTCTGGAGTTGTCTTTATTCTCTTGTCGATGGAACGCACTGTCAATTTCTCCCTTCTTTGTAACCCATTCATGTCTTATGCAATCACAGGCTCGCAAGATAACCTTTCTCTGATACCATTGTAATATCCCCAATGGGAATATGCTAGGAAAATAATGGTTTGTTGTCCAATATGTAGTTTTTCTTATGTTCTTCTCCAAACACATGCATTGTTAAGTTGATTGAGGACTTTCTACAAGCATTTTGCTCATAACCCATAGATAGACATTTTGACAAACATGTTGCATTCAATCTAAATACACCAGAAAATAAAAGAGATAATATGGCACTTTATTAATAATGGAATTTGGTACACAACAATGATATATCTCTAATGGTTGTTATAAAAACTTCAACAATAAACACTACAAACTCAAGCCAAAACCTGGAATAATGCCATGGTCTCCTCAAGAGATGATGTGTCCTCCTTTGGACTATCTAACCCTCCCTAGTGTGGTATGGATATTCTCCTCAATCACCTATTGCAACAATCTGGATGCCTGTACCTAAAAATCTCTGCAACTTTAGATTGCAGAGGTCCTCACGAGATGAAGCTGGCGAACAAGCGGGGCCTGGCGATACCCCCTATACTCAACCCACGGGGATGTCCCTTGTCACGGTTTCCCCGAAACCCTTCTGGTACCTTCAAAATTTGAATACAGCCTCCTCCGAAAAATTCTGCAAATCTCCTACGCAAACCGATATTCCTCTGAACTAGAACAAACCCAAAATTGAAGCTCCAATGAAGACCCGGTATGGATCCTCCTCCTTGTCTAGCTAAGGTGGATATTGCGCCACCGAAACTAAACTGCAATGGTGGAAGGGTTTTTCTAAACCCTAACAGAACAGTGGCTCCAAGAGCACTCCAAAGAGATTAATCCAAATACATGATGCAAAGTGAAGTGCTACCCCTCCTTTTATCCTTCGTCCCCGTCTTCTAGAACTTTCCCATTTTTAACTAAATCAAATATGACTTCTAGATCTTTCTCCCTTTTGACTAAATCAAATATGACGCTTATCCCCCTTTTATTGTCACTTTAAGATTAAAAGTCACTTTTAATAATGGTTAAGTAACTTATTAATCTAAAGCTACTTTATTTCCTTAATGTCACTTTAAATACATAACATCTCCTAACTAAGTGACATTAAATAACCCCTTTTGACTCCATTTTTCTTCACTAAAAATCCACGTGAGTCATTTCTGTTGCTAAACAGGGGAATCCAAAAATGGGGACATGATATTCTTTAGGCCATCCTCCTGGCTTCACCTTTTTTGATTTGTGGACTTTCCCCAGCCTCGCCCCACTGCAAACCCATAGTAATATAACTCCATGAAAAACCCTACCAGTCCTAGCTCGTTCAACTATACCTTAGTTGTCCATGATACCCTAAGTCTCAACCTTGATATTGCTCGACCTATACTTTTACCCTGCCTCCTCGACGTCCATTTGAAGTACATACATTAAAACTCGCTCGATCGAAAGTTTTGTGCCCTAACATACAATTTATTAGTCCACCCATGGACTGCCACCGATCCATCGATGCTCGAACCCACCCTCTGAAATTGGAATAAGAAAATACAAGGACCAAAAACTTTTGGATATCGATCAACCACATGAGAAATAACTCTTTCTTTTACCAAATCCATGTATCTAGCTCTACAAATCCCTAATCAAACTTGACCGAAAACCCAGTTTCATGACTTAGTCAAATTTGTTGGATGCATTTGTTTTGAATTATTTAATGGGATTTCCTCTGGTAGATACTAGAGGAATTTTTGTTATTGTCTTCGATCTTCACTGGAGAATTTATCATGATCATTGTTGTTCTTTACCAAAAACCTTAATGGAATTTTCGTTGGTCTATCTGGAGGACTTGGCAAGACCGCTTTTGATCCTCTCCAGGTAACTCAACATTATCATCGTCGGCTCACCGGAGCATGTAATGTGAGCGTTGTCAGTTTTCACCAAAGCACTTCTCAAGGTTGACATCGACAGTAACTGGAAGACTTTACATGATCATCGTCGATGTTCTCTAGAGCACTTAATGCGATTCCATCCAGTTTCATTGAAGGACTTTATAACAACTCCAACGATGTTCACCAGAGCACTTCGCACGAACCCCTCTGGTACCAACCTCATGGGTGAACTTAGCGAAAATACCTCTAGTATCATTCAGACTGGTTGACAAGAATTGTCCCAGTTCATACTGCTGACCATATCATGAATTGTTCTGATACACACCAGAGCAATTCCCATAAACTGGGAACTGCTCTGGTTTCAAATCTTCCTTCGTTAACTAAAAGAACATGAAAATACATTGACCTTCCTAGATTCTTCAACATGTCTTTCACCAAAGCTTAAACTCTTAGAATCCTTTGTGATGTCTCAAATCATCCTATCGTCTTTCGATGACGATCTCCTGCCTAATGTCAATATAAGTGATTCTTTGGGTACTTGGCACATGGGTGACATAAGCATATTTGTTTTTCATGCATATGTTAACAACTCTTGATCTCGTCATGCTTACTTTTATTGTTTGGTTTTGTTTTGGGGCTAATTTTGACTATGTGTTTTAGGTAAAAAATGTCCCCACGAAAGAAGGTAACAAGCAAGGCACTGGCCACAGAGGCCTCTGGGAGTGGTAGCCGACATGCATATGAAACTGATACCTCAAGGGAAATTTATGATGACACGACATGATTCCTAGAGAAAGGACGAGACTTGCTCAAGTGGGGCGACGTATTTCAAATGTTCAAAAAACAAAATCTCCTCATTGATGTTAAAGACCAAGATGAGCTTAAAGTTTTTAGGAATATCAGAAAATCATGAATACATAAAGTAACAACCCATGTTGTAGTATTTCCCTATGTAGATGCCAATTCTTGGATTCTCAAGCATGTAGACATGGAGAATAGGTACATATGCAATGCTAGGGGAGATTATGTAGCTTCGTTTTAGCCAGCCGATCTAGACAAATTTTACCATCTAGAGAAGGGAACCCAGAATTTAGATGAAGAACTTCTCAGTGGATTCAAGTGCACGATAAAATACTTGTTCAACCTCTGGTACAAACCAGATAAATCATTCAAACACATACCAATCGATGAGTACCCCACCATTGCGCTAAGGAAGCCATATCAATACATCGAGTCTATGCCTTGTAGATTGTACAGAGAGACAAACGCTTCCAAATTTACTCTATCATATGTGCCCCTAATTTACTACTATGCAGATGAAGGGTCATCATTCAACTGGGCTGACATCTTGTCATCAAACTTAATAGAGTCTATCGCAGTTATTAAGGAAGTCGAGCCTGAAACATTTCTGGATTTTCACATGTCCTCATACCTTCTAGATGTCATGTGTGTGGCACATCAATATCCTAAGATGGGTTGGTCATGGTAGCTGAAAAACCCGACCATCCATATTTACTGCAAGGTGCTTTGGGAGCACAAGTATAGGACAAAGTATCATAGGATATGTGACCACTTTTGGCCCCATTACATGAATTCATTTTTTATGCACCAGCCCCATGCATGACAGAGAAGGTGCTAGCAATGATCAGAAGGATAAGAGACTAGTACTTAATGGAGCATGGGACATACATCAAAGTATATAGAGCCACCAAAGCTCTGCATCTACTCCCTAGGTTTTCCCTAGACAAACTGGTGCTCCAAGAAGTGGCCTATCAAACAATAATCAATGGAGTCGGGGTAGTGCTCTACCAAGATAAGAAAGTTATTTAGGCCTTGCTCCCATTGTGGATCAGATCCTACTTGTTCGCAAACACCAAACATGCCTAGGATGAAGTGGATATGTTGCTTTCATACCACTTCGAAGAAGAGAGATTTAGGAGGAACGACCTAAAGAAAGTGGTCAAGGAACATTCTAATAAGTATGGCATCCCATGGGAATACACTTCGGCCATTTTGGAAGAAGAATAAGTGCACCACGGGGCATGAACTTATGATAAAGTCATTGCTAGGTGGCAAGGTAAACCCATCGGAATGGTTGTTGACAAAGAAAGAGCAATTGAAGAAGCTTGAAAGAAATAAGAAGAACATGCAACAATAAAGAAATCTACTGCAACCACATCTGTGCATTATGGATCAATGGAAGAAGAAGAAACAATGATAAACAATAAGAGAAGAAAGAAATAAAGAGTCCATAAAAAGAAGGATGATGTCATGAAAAAGAAGAGGAAAACTGATGAAGCCGGGGCTAAGGAAAAAGTTGATGCAGTAGCAGCAACAACAGTAGCTAAAGTAAAATCATAAGCAAAGGTGATTGTGGAGAAATAAGTTGAGGTTGAACAAAAGGAAACAGTTGAAAGAGCTACAGTAGAAGCAACAACAACAACAACAAAAACGACATAGAAAGTAACAAATGAAGTTGCAACCAAGGAAGCAGAGGAGGAATAACGTAAGAAAGATGAAGAATCCCATATCAATGATGAATCATCGATGGACACCGATATCTCGAAGATATCAACAAGAGATGACAATAGTCATTCTCGATTCAAAGGGTTGGATTTGGAACTTCACACTCCATATAAACCAAGTAGAGTGTCTAACTTGAAAATTTTCAAGTATGACAAAGAAACTTGCTGCATCGTGCAACAATGAGTCCAAAAGGTTCTAGTCATATGGGAAACCCTTTTTCCATCGTCACATAAACCCCAGTGACAAAATGTTTGTGATGATCCAATTTTTGTAGCCTCTATTGGCATTGCCTTCACCACCATTAAGAATTTCGCCATAACCAGGTAAAGGATGTTAGAACCAAGGAGTTGGAGGAACAACTTCGACAAGAAAGAATAGACAAAGGCAGCCTGAAGGAATTCAAGGCAAGTGTAGAAAATGTCAAGGCAAAGATGGAAGAATCCATCACGGATATGTATGCCCACTTGCACCTTTTCCAACAAACAACAACCAACATAATAGAACAACATGTCCAAGTGTAATCCAAGAACTCTCAGTCTGTCACTATTCGGGAAGGTATAGGCGATATTGATAGATGGATCACCAAGAACCAGGATGCGTCGATCGAGCTTCCTCGCCCCTCAAGAATAGAAAGAAAGATTGATCATGCTTCGCTTGACTGCTGCTAGCAAGTAGGGTAGAAAGCAAACAAAAAGATGACGAACTCAATGGAAATATGTTCACAACTACACAAAGCAACACAAGTTTTGATATGAAAGTGTCATCTCCTTCCCCTAGAAGAGCTTGTGAATACCCTCACGATGGAACAACTTCTCAAGAAAATACAACAGAGCACAAGTCACAGGAGAAACATAACTGAATCGGCCATAAGATTGACGATGGATTTGATTGAGCGACATCTCATACAACCTACCAAAGTCCATAACATGATCCATGCATTCATGGCTATCTTAGCCAAAGACATGCAAACCCTCAATGACAACACAACCATGCACGAGGCAACTCTTGAAGAACTATCTTGTCACAAAATTATATCGCTCTACGATCAGTTAGAGATTTGGAAAGCCTACATCAGGGACAAGAACATGTAGATAAGACAAAATAGTAAATTTGGATTTGTTGTTAATTGTATTCTATTTTGTTTTTTCCAACCACTTTATGTTTCGTCCTTACTCTTATATGTGTCAAACCGCTAGTAAGGGAAGCTGAAAAGTTTTTGTAACTGCTTCTTGAGGAATACAAGAAGGCATTTTCGGGAGACTTAGTAATAGTTGCATAAATAAAGGAAGAGACCCATTTTGAAGGGGCTCTTCAAGCATTATATACACTGAAGATATTATTTTTCATAAAAAATATTGTGTTAATTAGTATTGAGAAGCCCTCGGGGCCAATTTTGACAGAGAGAACAATTTTTTGTAAATGGTAGCTTGTTGTCAACTATTTTTCAACAAACTATTTATTGTTTACATGTGTTGTAGGGATATGTTATTGCTCATAGACTATTCTTAAAGCAAAAAATATTTTTCTAGCAGTTGTGTTATTCTTTCTCTTGTTTATGTCCTGAGCATATGAGTTGTTAATGTATGTGGTAATATAACTTAGACTACTCTGGTTATGTATTTGTATGCATGTGTTATCTAACTTTGTGTCTTCATAACAACTATTTGATTTAAGTGTTTGCAGAGTTTAGTTTCATTTCAACTCCACTGGGTACAATAGTTTGCTCCTAGCAAGGATACGATATGATAGAGTAGATTGGATCTCTTTTATGTTTTTAGATAGTATTCATCTACATCTACATTCGCATATTCATCCAACCATTCACCCTCATAACCAGTAATGGAAGTCGGACCAGGATTTGGATGGGTCTCCTAAACCAAACGATGCATAGTCTAATTGGGACCATGTACCGAGGAGTACCCCTTACTGTTTTAGGGCATTCTCGCCCCGTCAACAAGATTTTATGCTTAATTATTTATCTTTAACCCTAAGGATGAAAAAAGCTCCTATAGAAAGGAGCTTCAAGGTCGTATCTAAGGATTTGTGGGATACTTTAAGGCATTTCTCAAATCTGGAAATGCCAATGCCTCAAAATTCTGACCTCGTGATTACTTGAGGTGGTTGTCCAATAGAGGGAGAAATTCCTCCAAATTGGATGGAGGATACCATTGTGCCGACTGAACCAATTGTCAATGTTGTCCCCCCTTTCCATCTTGCAACAACTCTGGGCAATTGTGTGATAGAGGAAGAAATTCCTCCACATTGGCGGGAAGACTCAACAAGGGGGACAACCCCAAACATCAATGCGTCGTTCAATGGGACCATCGGGACAGACTTGGATTACTTCCTGGCTAAGGAGGAGACTCCTCGGAAATGGTTCAAGGAAGCAACAACGCAGCCAACTTCAGCTGCCCACAACCCATCCAATGTTGTGAGCTTAGGGCCATAATTGCTTAGTCCACGCAGATTCTCTGAGGATCATCTACAATTGATTTTTGACATGTGTCGGGACATGGCAGACCAAATTCATCACCAGAGCACACTTAGTCGTCATTTGGACCTCCTGTTCGACTCCTTGTCAAATGATCTTGTCAAGAGTCGTTGCCCGACTTGCTGCCAACCGTTCGTTTTCATTCTCTGCCATGATGGATGCTCGGGTTCGCCAAATGTTTAGTTTTCTTATTGTCATGTTATCAAGTCTACATAGGATACATTTGCATTTAAATTTTTCACTAGTTAGACTCTGGTTCTGGTCTACTGGCATGTCTATCAGTTTTGCAGGCCACCTGTTATGGTTTCCATGCTTGTGGCAGATTTTGAACTATGTATTGCTATGAAGACTTTTTAAGGTAATATAATCTTTTTATTTAAAAAAAAAAAGTTAAAACACATGTAAAATTACAATATTAATTTATATTTAAATTAATTTATTTAATAATTTTGTAAAATTGTAATATCAATTTATATTAAAATTAATTTATTTAATAAAAAAGAAATTATATTTTATGGAAGAATTATAATCATTAAAACAATTTTTAAAAATAATTGTCAATAATTATTTTTGACAATTATTGTTAATTTGTATTAGTAAAGTTCATAATCTAATATATTTGTGTTATAATACAAGTATTAAAGGAAAAGGTCATAACTAAATTATCAATTCCAAGCTTCAAAAAACCTATTAACTACTTAACCAAATTTTGGCAAGTGCACTGCTTAATAAACTGTTCAAAGTGAACAAGACTATATAATGCATATCAAGCAAACAAAGGACTAGAATGTTGGCCCACAATGGGTGCCCTTTGTAACCTAGATTTCTTCGTCATATTCTTCCTCATGATTGACCAAGCATGATTGGAGTGTTAGGCGATATACACTTGTTTTTGTTGCAAGCTTCTCCCCCTCCTTGATTCCCAAGATGCCATGTGGGTTCAAACCATTCCCCACACCAACAACCATAGAGGATAGGGTTGGGTTACCTCTAGGGGTATGTTTTAAAAATCAACATTATGATCAACCAAAGAAACTACTCATCCCAACTTTGCATCTAACACCTGGTATCTATGCTCCTGAGTTGCATGAGGGTTTTGACCTCCTTCTCCATTTCTTGCAATTTTTTAAGTTGAACCTCAATCTTGACCATATACTTATCCCTCTATTGAGTCCATCAACATAGTCTCTTCCCACATTTCATGTCAATGACTCCATTGGAGGGTCAACTTAACCATCTCCTTCTACCCATCTCAGATTCCCCATTGTTAACTTTCAACACGCTCTGAAACCATGTTGAAATCTCAATTCCCAACACCTAGATACTTTACTACCTTGTGTATTTCTTTGTTGATAAATAAACTACAACACATAGAATAAAATATACTAGCTAAAAATAAAACAACTGAAGCAAAAAATAGAAACCAAACTTCACACAACATAGAAAATTTTCCCCTTCAAATCAAATTTTCTTTCAAATAACTTCCAAGCTTACAAGGGGCTCTCAAATTGGGAAATTTTCCCATTGAGAATAGAAACAAAAATATACAACAAACCCCTGCAACCTAGCAACTATATTGTTGTTGTACAACCCCATAACTGGCATCATGTACAACCTGCACAATGTGTATGTACGAGCATGTGTCCACTAACTTGCATGTATGTACGTGCATGTATGTTCCCTTGACTACTAGTTTGGCATGTATGTACACACCCTTTTCCACCTGTGTGACGCATATGTACACACCCTTCTACACTTGTATGTTGCATACGACATTGCTTCGACTCTATATAGCGCGATTTGCGATTGTACCTATTGTTGCTTTGTTGTCTAGATCTGTCCTTGCTACCATATATGTTTGTTGTTGCTTCCTTCTCCTTTGGACTAATCAGATCTCTAGGTCAAAGTCCTTCTTCACCCTTGCTAAGATCTCCTTGAGCAAAAGTCCTTATTTGCTCTCTTTATGAGTCACTGACTCCAATAGATGTATTGTTGTTGTGTGTCTCTCCCTTTCACCTACCTTGCTTTTATAATCTTGAGTTATGCCATAACCCTAATCTCCAAAGTGATCAACGATTGAGATTAAATCTCACCTCGCTAAAGATCATTAGCTAAGATTAATTTAATTCACTAATGCTAATAACTTTAGCATTTCATTAAAATAAACTCAATTAATTAATAAAAGCACTTTGCTTTACTAATTCCTTTAATTAAAATAAATTACTATGGTAGAAGGCTTTGGACGAATTCCACACGTCTAGGCACTTAGACCTATGCGGAAGTACATGTCTGATGCTACAAACATCAACACTCCCTTTTAGCAAGGAAAGTACTTCTACCACTTGGAACTGATTGTCCCTCTGATCTTGGCACAATATCCCACACATCATCTTGTACCACAACATCCTGACAAACCTGGTGATCTATTGCCTCTTCAATGATGTTACTTATTAGTGCCATGAAGTTTAGAAACTTATTTGGAGGCCTGCTCTCCCTAATAGTGCTCCTAGGAGCCTCAACATGCTCTCGAGCATCCCTTAATGTCTGTGTCAACCATCGAGGTCTCTTAATAGAACTATAAGGCGGTAACTCCTCCTTCGTACCTTAAGGTTGACTCCCTGAACTAGATGCCTTTGAACATTGTTCTCCCTTCTGAGCCTCCTGCTCCTCATCCTCTGCCACTAATGGTAACAAGTTCTCCTCAAACTTAACATATATGCTCACAATTGTCTTCCTCTGCCCCTTTATGAAGATCTTGTAAGCCTTTGAGGTCTCGTCAAGTAACCCACGATTATGCCCTTCTCTCCTGAAGGCTCCAACTTCGTCCTCTTCTCCACATGCACATGGATGTATAGTGGACAACCAAAGATCCTCTAATGTCCTATCTCTAGCTTCACTTCTGTGAATGCTTCCTCATGAGTCTCGTCCCCCAATATCATGTGAGGACTCTTGTTCTGCACATATATTGATGTGTTGCATGCCTCTAGCCAAAGGAACATAGGCAGATCATGGTCATGTATCATAGCCCTGGCATAACCGATGATGGACTGGTTCTTTCTCTCCGCAACCCCATTATGTTGAGGGTTGTACGAGACTGTCAATTCCCTCTTTATCCCTTCCTCCTTGCAGAAATACGTCAATGGAAGTGTACTCACCCCCATTGTCTGACCTTAAGACCTTGATCTTATTTCTTCGGTTGGTTTTGGGAGTTCAAGGCTTAAGTGGAGAATCATATACAATGTTAACTTTCAACACGCTCTAATACAATGTTAACTTTTGATACAATGTTAAATTTCAACACGCTCTAAAACCATGTTGAAATATTGATTCCAATCACCTAGATACTTTTCTACCTTGAGTATTTCCTTGTTGATAAATAAATTACAACACAAAGTATAAAATACTCTGGCTGGAAATAAAACAACGGAAGAAAAAAATATAAACCAAACTTCACACAACACAGAAAAAAATTGCCCCCTCGAATCAACTTTTCATTCAAATAACTTCCAAGCTTACAAGGGGCTCCCAAACTGGGAAATCTTCCCACTAAGAATAGAAACAAAAATATACAACAAACCCCTACTACCTAGCAACTTTGTTGTTGTTGTACGGCCCTGTAACTAGCGTCTTGTACAATTTGTACGACCTACACAATGCGTATGTACGCGTTTGTGTCCACTTACCTATGCATATGTACACGCCTATGTCCACAACTATGTGTGTATGTACGTGCCTCATACTACTAGTTTGGTGCATATGTATGTGCTCATCTGCACATGTGTGAAGCGTATGTACATGCCATTTTGCACCTATCCGTTGCATACGATGTTGCTCCAAATCTGTATGGCCCAATCTGCAATTGTACCCACTGTTGCCATGCTTCCGAGATATGTCCTTGCTACCGGATCTATCTGTTGTTTCTTCCTTCTCCTTTGGACTGGTCATATCTCTAGGTGAAAGTCCTTCTTCACCTTTGTTAAGATCTCCTTGAGCGAAAGTCCTTCTTTGCTCTCTCTATGAGTTAGTGTCTCCAATAGATGTACCGTTGTTGTGTGTCTCTCCCCTTCACCTAGCCTTGCTTTTATAATATTGAGTTATGCCCTAACGCTAATCTCCAAAGTGATCAATGGTTGAGATTAGATCTCACCTGAATTGAGATCAATGGCTAAGGTTAATTTAATTTATTAATGCTAATAACTTTAGCATTTCATTAAATTAAACTCAATTAATTAATAAAATCACTTTACTTTAATAATTATTGTAATTAAAGTAAACTACTAAGGTAGAAGTTTTTGGATGACTTCCACATGTCTAGACGCTTAGACCTGTGCAGAAGTACCCGTCCATTGCTACAAACATCAACACCCACTCACACCACCGCGTCTACCTCTTAACCTCAACTATATTGCACACCATGAACCATCTATTTCCACATTGATCCATGGAAACCACCACTGGGAGAAAAACCAAGCTAACAGAGGAGACCACCTAAACCAAGAAACATTCCTCCACAAAGGAATGTGCTTCCACTTTTCAACGTTGTGGACCCATAGCTTTTAGAAGTAGGGAATGAAAGCCAAGAGGGATGGAAGAGCACTCCATAACCACTCACCATATAAACACTATGGGACCACTCTATAACCATGCCAAAGCCACTCCAGGACTAGAACCAATGGGATGAAAGAGATCCAAAACCAATGACGCATATGAATTAAACCACATGCAAGAAATATCTAGAAGTAGACATTCCTAACATTCCCAAGTGCCACCAACCTGATGCATCAAGTCGTGGGCAAGTTTGAATGCCATAGTTGCATGTCCTATTGGGCTTGCACTTTTTAACACTTGTGCAATGTGTCCATTACTAAATGTGCATTATTGTCATGGGAGGGGCATAAAAAATGGTGCCCCCCTTTTGATGTTATCAACTTGTAATTCAACTACACACCCACATTGACAAGGTGAACAACCTCAACATTATGGGCTCTTAGAATCTGAAAGAAGGAGATGGATTCAAAGTATTTGCTAGTTCTAGAGTTCTTTGAATCATTCAATTTAGTCTAGTGTTTTGAGGAGTAGAATATTGTAGAAGAAATCAAATGATGATAGAGGAATATTTAACCACTTATCATTTTCTTTACCCCTTGAGACTTTAATAAGTGTAATCCATAAAACACAACCAATGCCTTTGCCTTCATTGTTTGTGGCAATTCTTAGTCCCTAGGTAAAATCTATCTATGTTTTTTCTCCGGGATAAAAAAGGATGCCCCCCCTACACTTGCCATCCTTATAAAATTATAGTTGTAGTAATAACATTAGTGTTTTCTCTCAAGGATGACAAGAGTGTGGCCTTTGATCCACTTATGTGTGCATGAGTAATGCAATACAAACCTCACACATTTGCTTCCTTCTCCTTTGGACTAATCATATCTCTAGGTGAAAGTCCTTCTTCACCCTTGCTAAGATCTCCTTGAGCGAAAGTCCTTCTTTTCTCTCTCTACAAGTCATTGTCTCCAATAGATGTATTTTTGTTGTGTGTCTCTCCCCTTCACCTAGCCTTGCTTTTATAATATTGAGTTATGCCCTAACCCTAATCTCCAAAGTGATCAATGGCTAAGATTAATTTAATTCATTAATGCTAATAACTTTAGCATTTCATTAAATTAAACTCAATTAATTAATAAAAGCACTTTACTTTAATAATTCTTGTAATTAAAGTAAACTACTAAGGTAGAAGGCTTTGGATGACTTCCACATGTCTAGATGCTTAGACCTGTGTGGAAGTACCCGTCCATTGCTACAAACATCAACACCCACTCACATCACTGCGTCTACCTCTTAACCTCAACTATATTGCACACCGTGAACTATCTATTTCCACATTGATCCATGGAAACCACCACTGGGAGAAAAGCCAAGCTAACAAAGGAGACCACCTAAACCAAGAAACATTCCTCCACAAAGGAATGTGGTTCCACTTTTCAATGTTGTGGACCCCTAGCTTTGAGAAGTAGGGGATGAGAGCCAAGAGGGATGGAAGAGCACTCCATAACCACTCAAGAACCATATAAACACTTTGGGACCACTCTATAACCATGCCAAAGCCACTCCAGGACTAGAACCAATGGGATGAAAGAGATCCAAAACCAATGACGCATATGAATTAAACCACATGCAAGAAATATCTAGAAGTAGACATTCCTAACATTCCCAAGTGCCACCAACCTGATGCATCAAGTCGTGGGCAAGTTTGAATGCCATAGTTGCATGTCCTATTGGGCTTGCACTTTTTAACACTTGTGCAATGTGTCCATTACTAAATGTGCATTATTGTCATGGGAGGGGCATAAAAAATGGTGCCCCCCTTTTGATGTTATCAACTTGTAATTCAACTACACACCCACATTGACAAGGTGAACAACCTCAACATTATGGGCTCTTAGAATCTGAAAGAAGGAGATGGATTCAAAGTATTTGCTAGTTCTAGAGTTCTTTGAATCATTCAATTTAGTCTAGTGTTTTGAGGAGTAGAATATTGTAGAAGAAATCAAATGATGATAGAGGAATATTTAACCACTTATCATTTTCTTTACCCCTTGAGACTTTAATAAGTGTAATCCATAAAACACAACCAATGCCTTTGCCTTCATTGTTTGTGGCAATTCTTAGTCCCTAGGTAAAATCTATCTATGTTTTTTCTCCGGGATAAAAAAGGATGCCCCCCCTACACTTGCCATCCTTATAAAATTATAGTTGTAGTAATAACATTAGTGTTTTCTCTCAAGGATGACAAGAGTGTGGCCTTTGATCCACTTATGTGTGCATGAGTAATGCAATACAAACCTCACATGTTTGACCACTACCTCCAGGTACCCCCATGGGAACCTTAGGGGTTGGATGCTCTCATGGGAATTGATCCTTAGTCACTAGAGAAAAAATCCCCATTCCTCAATAGTGGATCCAACCCATTTGGTCCAATTTTTGAAAAAGATATTACAAGAGGGTAATCAAGTAGGTAAAAATGAGGCAGTATTATAATTCCACTAGAATTTTATTTCTCAGAGAAGTGGCATGTGCTTTTGTAAGAGAGCTTTTGATTAGCAGAAACCATAATGGTTGCTAAGTTAGACATGGTGGTAAACACCCTGATAAATTATATGGAAGTGCCAACCTCTTAAGAGATAGTTAATGCCCAACACCTCATCATAGGTATCTTTCTCATAGCCCAAGGGGTTAGTTCAATTGGGTGTTGTTAATGTTGTTGGGCATTTGGTTAGGTTCGTGTTGGCAAGTTCACTATTTGATTCCCCCTAAATGAGGCACACTAGTCTACATTGACAAGTTTACTAGGGATGTCATCTATGAATGTGGGGAAGCATCCCTTGGATTTTCCTACGAAATTTTCCTTGGCAAAAAAAGAAGGTAAATTTCTCAAGTTTCATTTTTGAAAATACAAGCAACTTTTATTTTTCCATTAATAGAGGAGAAATGGTTGATAATTAACACCTTGGTTATTGGGTAAAGTACATCGAGACTTAACTAAGAGTGCAAGTAGTTTAATCAGTATATTTTACGTCATTGTAGTTCTTTTGTATTTCCTATATCGTTTGCAGTTGGAAAGTTTCCCTTTCTAAAACACTCAAACAATTTTTGTTTCTTCATCGTGTTGTTAATCATTTCCACAAGACCAAAACTACTTGATCCTAATGAGACCAATGATTCCCCTTTCTCAAAAGTATCCCAGGGGGTGCTTATTTTCTCTTTTGGCTCTCACTATCAATCCAACCCCATGCAACTTATTCCTGGAAGGGATAATAGGAGGAGGGACCTCCTACAAAGAGTTTTGGATCGCAGGGGTTCTTTTTCATCTTCAACTTCCATCTTCTTTGTAGACTCCTTCACTTTTATTAGATGATTATGCTCCTCAACCCCTTTCCACTGGGTAGGCCTTTGATTCCTCCCTTTTTAATTTCCTTTCGAAGATATCTTAAAGAACTTAGAAATGATCTCCTTACACATTTTTTACTTTTGACAAGATGTGACCCACTGATTATATTCAAAACATAATTGATATTTGATGGCCTCTTATTTATAGTTTTTTTTGGCTTCCAAATCTTTCCCTTTCTCAATCAAAATATCTTCTAACAAGGCATATGTAAAGGGAGTAACTTACTAAGTAGACAAATCCACCCCTTTCCAATGGAATTTTGCTCGAAAACTCACGGGGATTTTAACGAAAGTCATAGTTCCATTTGATTGATGGAAAATTCAACCATGAAACTTCAACTAGGAAATTTAACCCATTTTAAGATGACTTAGATCACCAAAATTTCCAAAAATGAGAGAAATGGGGTAAAGTTTTACCTCACAAAAAGAAATAAACTCGTGGCAAAAAGGGAGCTTGTTCTCTCTTTATATATATATATATATATATATATATATATATATATATATATATTCTCGAAGGTGGAGAAAAATTTTGTAACTTAGGTTTGTTGCCCTATAGAAGACTTAAATAAGCTACCCTCAAAGTATGCAAACACATAATTGTATTCTAGGAAAATCATGCAACTTGTAATAACCCATTGGTGGTTTGTAAGGGGTCGGATTTCCACTCCTGCCTTATGCCTTTTGGTCTTGGACCATTAGACTATTTCCTTATGTCTTAAGGAGATGAGTTCTTAGCCAATCAAATATAATTTTAAGTCTTACTCAAGGACTAAGAGGGAATTTTAGCCAGTCACTATCCACTAGATACCCAATATATGATTTGATCATTGCTGAGGTGACTAGCGAGGGGTCATTTGATATCCATAAGCACCTAGCCTTTAGTCCTATACATGAAGCTTGGATACTAGAACCTGGTTACAATTAATTGAGCCTGTCTTTTTTTCTCTAAAGCGGGAAAAATCCTACAAAACTTAAAGCTCTTGGCCTAGATTTTGTTGATACAATCTCAAGATCCCAATGTGCAACAACATCATCATGTGCAAACAAAACCTAGCCACTTGAAATAAATTGTTGGTGTTTCATAAGGGGGCAAACTTCCACTCCTGCTAGATATCTTCTAACAAGGCACTGGCAAAGGGAGTGACTTAATAAGTGGACAAATCCACTCCTTTTCCAATGGAAATTCCCTTCCAAATTCATAGGGATTTTAATGGAAGTCATAATTCCATTTTATTGATCGAAACTTCAACCGTGAAACATTACATAGGGGATTTAACCCATTTGAAGACACCCACACCACTAGAATTTTGAAAAAATCATCAAATCAGGGTAAAACTTTACCTCACAAATAAAAAAAAACTTGTGGGAAAAAAATGAGCTTGTCTCCTTTTTAAAAAACACACACACAAAACTTTTCACAACTTAGGTTTGTCGACCAACAAAGGACTTAAATAAGCTACCCTCAAAGTGTGCAAACACATATTTGTATTCCAAGAAAACCATGTAGCATATAATAACCTACTAGTGGTCCATATGGTGGTAGACTTCCAATCCTACCAAATGCCTCTAGGTCTTGGGTTGTTAACGTATTTCCTTACATTTGAGGAAGACGATCTCTTAGCCAATCAAAAGCAATTTTAAGTTTTACTCCAAGACTAAAAGGAAGTCTTAGCTAGTCGCTAGTATCCATTAGATACACACTATCCCATTTGATGTTACTGAAGCTACCAAAGATGGGTCTTGTGGCATCTAGAAGCACCTAGCCTTTATCCCAATCCATGAAGGTTGAATACTAGAACTCGATGACACTAATAAATGAGCTTGTTCTTTTTTTTTTAAAGCAAGAAAAAGCCTACAAAACTCAGTGTCATCGGCCTAGCCTTTGTTGATATAATCTCAAGACCTTGACGTGCAACAAAACTTGCCCCCTTGAAATAACCTACTAGTGGTTCATATATAATGTCTCCACTTTGGGACATCATCACAGTGCAGAGGTTTATGATGACCAGAGTAGCTAGATGGATGTTATAGTGAGTACAGGGGTTATTGAGAGGCATTGTGGGGTCCAACTTGCATTGCTCATCCTATTTCATCATTACGAGCCATTCCGCACAGATTGGCTTTAGTTCCGAGGTATTCCGACGATTTCCATGGTTTTGAGTATTTTTGGCTATAAGTCAATTAAATTCACCGAAGAGGTCATTTTGGGCACATTACTGGAGGAACATCTCAGTGTAGTAGCTCATTGGAATCAGGAGAAGCAACACTACAGGATGGGATGTTGAGAAGTGACTTTCAGTGGCCAAGGAAGCCACAAGGAGAGATAAGGGGATTTTCAGAGGTAAAAAGGTTAATTAATTAAATATTAATAAAATGAAAGTCACTTTGGAGGGACAAGGTGAGAAAAAGGTATAAAGGAAAGGCAAGGGCCTCTACTCATTCATCCATGTATGATGATATMTGGCTTCTAGCTAGTGAGCCCAACATTGGGGGTTTTGAGGGTTTTGACTTAACAAACCCTAGAGGACAATTCAGTGGTGAAAGATTCCACCTAGCTTGTCCCAAGCTTGGTCTCGAAGATGCAATACCCTCCCACACCATTCTAGTTCTAGATCTACTCAGCTGCATGAGGATTCTACATCAGTTACATGTGCAGATAGAGAGAGGGCACACCAGTTGAGGGTTTCCAACAAGAGGGGCGCACCATCCATTGAGGGAGGATTCATTCTAGCTGAGGAGAAGAGGTTTCGGGAATTCCAGGTATTGGGTTTTCCTTGCAAGTACAATAGTGCCATTATTGGATGTTTTTGGAGGTATTCTTATGGAGGATTGATTGGCATTGAGAGAGGGACGATTTCTCTTAGAGGAGGGCACACCATTATTTGGAGGGTAGCTAGATCTAAGGATCTAGCAGGTATTTTGCTCAATTGAGCACTTGGGTTTTCATTGTCGTACCCCAATCTATCATTCTAGTGGATTGGTGGAGTTGTTGGAGGTCTCTAGGAGAGAGGCCGAATTATTAGGGTTTCAGGCATCCAGGGAGTGCACCATTCCTTGAGGAGAATCAGATCTATAGGGTTGGAGAGTGGCCTTAGAGATTTAAGCACCTGGGTTGTGCTTACAGTTGCCCGATCCATCATTTGGCATATTTCTTGGGGTGATTGGACACTTTTGGCAGCAGAGCCGAATTGTTGAGGAGCTTCAACTATCCAACAGGGCGTGACACCTTCCAGCTTGGGGGTTTAGCTTTCTTATGGCCCAGATCTACTTGTATTCAGTCTCCATTGTGTATCCAGCCTTTGGAGGCTTATTGTAGTCTTCTATTGGAGCATTTTGCAACAGATCTATTGTCTATCTTCTTAGCCATCTATTGAGCATTCCAGACCAACGTCTTCATTGTAGCAGGTTTCTCTATTTTAAGAATAAAAGCAGATTTGAGATGTTTTGGCTTGTCTATCATACTGCATATGGTTGAGGTATGTTCCATGGTTATATCTTCTTGTTATTTGTTGCAACACACATATAAACACATCAGTAAACCCTAAGGCCGAAATCAAGAGGCCATTCAGCAAGTAAACACACATGTAAACAAGTAGGTCAGCGAAGTGTTTGATGAAATACCACAACTAATAAAAGTTTAAAAAGACACCAAAACCATGATGATCCTGGCATAATGGCTTGGAATCATTACAGTGGTATCAGAGCTTAAACTCTTGCCAGCCTAAGGGGTCTCTCAGAAATGGATAGATGGGAAGGAATCTTTGAGATAACATGCTTGGAGGTAATATATTCCAATCTTAGCGAGGAAACTAAGGCCCTAATAACCTTCCAGCAGTATGCAGCCAATCAAAGTCCCCATTGGAGCAAAGAGGATATTTTACATGGGATCATCATAGCAGATAAAAAGAGCAACGAAGCAGCTAGATGGTGTGAAGAACAGAGAAACCCCACACCCATTAGGAGCATGCAACCTTGCCACTATTGCAAGGGGCCGTGGGAACTAGATCATAAGTGTAGGGGTAAGGATCATAAGCACACTATTGAGGCACACTATGATAGGGAGGATGAGGTGTGTGTGGATGGAGCGATAGATGTTGATTCAGAACAATCTGATGATGACAGTGACTCTTGCACAGAGGCTAGTGATAGTGACTTTACCTCAGAGGCTAGTGATGGTGACTCTTGCACAGAGGCTAGTGATGCTTGCATGCTTGAGGAGGATAGTGACCCTTGCACATTGGAGGAACTGTTGGATGTACAGGATGATAGCACTGGTGTCTTAGCAGACATATCACATACCATTGATGACCATACACCTCCATAGAGTGGTGACACTAGTGAGGATTCACATGTGTTAGCACCTACAAATGACTAGCTTCCTATGGTGATTGTGACACATCTGCCATTTTTCCAGATTCCCATGATAGCCACGACATATGAAGATAGCAGTAGCATAGAGTAACCATACATACAGGATGCACACCATGGATGTGTAGATCCACTTATCCAGAAGGAGGTATAGGACGTACATACAGTTGACTTTACACATACAAATCAGCATGAGGAGATTGAGTCACAACTTTTGGAGACTCCATTAGTTGAGAAGATTGTGGATGCTGACAGGATTATGGAGCACTGACTTCCAGTATAGGCTTGCATGGATGAGGATGCACTCTTTAGTAGTCAGGATGACCATAGCACGTGTCTGGATACATCTATATGGGATTCAAGCGCAGATGATAGTAGTAGGTTGAGTGCACAGGAGGATACAACTGCTCACATCAGATACAGTATGTTTCAGAGGGAGCTAGCAGTTGAGGATGATGTGAAGTTACGTATGAACAGACCCAGTGGCACAGTAGATAGCAGGTAGTTTGGCACTTTATCTTCTGCAGAGAGTGTTGTTGAGGATTTTAGTGATGGCACTAGCAGTGAGAGGCATGAGGTGGTACCTCAACATGACTATGATCAAGAGTCACACCACTTAGCAGGACAGTTGAGAGTTAGTGAGGCTATGATCATGACAACCACTAGACATTTTGTTGACACACATGCATTGGTGGTCAATTACTGCTGGGAGGCATCAATGGCACATGGTAGTGCAGATGAGGGATTTTCCATGGATGACTTTCATACTCTCAGGGAGAGAGTATCTATGATGAGGACCGATTACCAACAGTTGTTGACTAACAGGGACTACCTATTGAGGATTGGTGAGATGTATCATGAGGCTCTGAGGGAGCAGGAGTTAGAGGTGGACCAACTTACTCAGGAGTTGGAGAGCACTAGAGGATTCTTGAGAGGCACACAGACAACCCTCCAAGAATCAGAGTCCAGATCAGATGAGCTTCTTGAGGAGATCCGTCAAAGATCCACTTCATCTGTCTTAGTGGATACTCAGATACGTCCTTCGGTTACATGGCTAGAAGATGGTGGTGGTCTAGCAGAGGAGCACCGATTGATGGAGGAAACTTCCATTTGTGTCCAAAGAGTGGTTGACCTCTATATAGAGGTTGATCCAGCAATACGCCCAGGATCTGTGATGTAGCATGAATCTACGGGAGATGACATGAGTATGTCGGAGCATACAGTGATGAGTGATAGCTCACAGAGACATGCCGAGATGTATGGTGGGATTCAGAGGGGTGTATTGCCTTGCAGGGAGGAGACACACTTAGGGGAGCATGCAAATACCACTCCTTTGCAGCAACACATGGATCTGAGAGAGCACCTTCACCATATCAACAGTTGCATGAGAGATGAGAGATGGAGGTCAGTTGACCAACAGTTGGAGGACTTACTTTTGGTTGTACCTAATGATTGGGGTTTAGTGATGGCTACGGACGAGCAGTTATTAGGGGTACAGGTAGATGTGATTTTGGTCGAATCCTTGGGATTGACCGAGTCGGGTAGTATTTTTCAGTTATATGGTTAGCTACAGATGCCTCTGTTACCCTTTCCCGACACTTTTGTCATGGACAACGACATGAGGAGAGATAGACATTGGCAGAGGGCATGGAGAGTGCATGGGTCAAGACCACTTGACTGGAGCACTTTTATAGCATCCAACAGAATAGAGATGGATCGTCATAGGTAGCCAACTGAGACTTGGTGCGTGATGGTGAGCACCATAGGCAAGATGATAGCAGATGAGTACGGAGGGATTTTGACGGTGATCAGTCTGACACAGGAGCAGTTAGAGGAGGTTGGAAGTGATAAACTTCCAAGTCTGCCATGGGATCCGAGAGTTCACTTGGTGAGCAAGGTGTTTCACTACATGGTGACCCAGGTTGCGCCAAAGAGCCACACACTCCACCAGGGGTCGGTTTGGAGTGGGTCTGCAGGGATTTGTCTGATAGAGAGAGGCAACTTTTCACTCTTGATCACCATGATAAGACGTGGAGATGGGTGGACAGGTACTTCTTCTACATAAGATGTCCCTACAGATACAGTTTATGGACAACAGATCCAATGGTCACAGGTATTTCAGCATGAGGATCCAGGAGAGGAGGATCCAGTATGTATGCAGGGGGTAGACAATCATAGTCAGAGTAGTGCAGGGCCAGCATGGTGATCTTCGACAGAGGTTAGCATGGAACCCAGTGATTGCAAGACTGAGCATTTCACTGACTGACAGGGGAGAGTGGACCATTGTAGGGGAAAGTTATTCTAACTTTCCATTGAGCTTCAATGTTGAGAGGAGCGCATCGCTTGCGGGTGTCTCACAGAGGTCTGGCAACACCTCTTTCGGTTATCAGCATGAGCAGTTGATGGAGACCGTATGGATCTTGGTAGAGACTTGGAGGATGGATTCATTCCGAGATGAGGCCATGTGTCTTATGCAGGAGACTCTCGGAGTTGATGTATTTCAGGGTTATGCTTCCCAAGGGCTAGCAGTTCATGACTTGATATGGGACCCAGGGAGCAGAGTGCATGATTATTCATCTTCGAATGGGTTCTACTGTGTATCCCACAGGTGGACATAGGACAAACAATTGTCTACCAGGGAGGACTGTAATGTCCCCACTTTGGGACATCATCACAGTGCAGAGGTTTATGATGACCAGAGTAGCCAGATGGATGTTATAGCGAGTACAGGGGTTATTGAGAGGCATTGTGGGGTCCAGCTTGCATTGCTTATTCTATTTCATGATTATGAGCCATTCCACACATATTGGCTTTGGTTCCGAGGCATTCCGACGATTTCCATGGTTTTGAGTATTTTTGGCTATAAGTCAATTAAATTCACTAAAGAGGTCATTTTGGGCACATTACTTGGAGGAACCTCTCAGTGTAGTAGCTCATTAGAATCGAGAGAAGCAACACTACAGGATGGGATGCTGAGAAGTGACTTTCAGTGGCCAGGGAAGCCACAAGGAGAGATAAGGTGATTTTCAGAGGTAAAAAGGTTAATTAATTAATTAAAGTGATTTAATAAATTAATTAAATATTAATAAAATGAAAGTCACTTTGGAGGGACAAGGTGAGCAAAAAGTATAAAGGAAAGGAAAGGGCCTCTACTCATTCATCCATGTATGATCATATTTTGATATCTGGCTTCTAGCTAATGAGCCCAACATTGGGGCTTTTGAGGGTTTTGACTTAACAAACCCTAGAGGACGATTCAGTGGTGAAAGATTCCATCTAGCTTGTCCCAAGCTTGGTCTCGGAGATGCAATACTCTCCCACACCATTCTAGTTCTAGATCTACTCAGCTGCAGGAGGATTCTACATCAATTACATGTGTATATAGAGAGAGGGCGCACCAGTTGAGGGTTTCCAACAAGAGGGGCGCACCATCCATTGAGGGAGGATTCATTCTAGCCGAGGAGAAGAGGTTTCGAGAATTCCAGGTATTGGGTTTTCCTTGCAGGTACCACAGCGCCATTATTGGATTTTTTGGAGGTATTCTTATGGAGGATTGATTGGCATTGAGAGAGGGATGATTTCCCTTAGAGGAGGGCACACCATTATTTGAAGGGTAGCTAGATCTAAGGATCTAGCAAGTATTTTTCCCAGTTGAGCACTTGGGTTTTCATTGCCGTACCTCGATCTATCATTCTAGTGGATAGGTGGAGTTGTTGGAGGTCTCTAGGAGAGAGGCTGAATTATTAGGGTTTTAGGAATCTAGGGGGGCACACCATTCCTTGAGGAGAATCAGATCTATAGGGTTGGAGAGTGGCCTTATTTGAGCACCTGGGTTGTGCTTACAGTTTCCCAATCCATCATTTGGCATATTTCTTGGGGTGATTGGACACTTTTGGCAGCAGGGCCGAATTGTTGAGGAGCTTCAGCTATCCAGCAGGGCGTGACACCTTCCAGCTTGGGGGTTTAGCTTTCTTACGGCCCAGATCTACTTGTGTTCAGTCTCCATTGTGTATCCAGCCTTTAGAGGCTTATTGTAGTCTTCTATTGGAGCATTTTGCAACAACTCTATTGTCTATCTTCTTAGCCATCTGTTGAGCATTCCAGATCGGCATCTTCATTGTCGGAGGTTTCTCTATTTCAAGAATAAAAGCAGATTTGAGATGTTTTGGCTTGTCTATCATATTGCATATGGTTGAGGTATGTTCCATGGTTATATCTTCTTATTATTTGTTGCAACACACATTTAAACACATCAGTAAACCCTAAGGCCAAAATCAATAGGCCATTCAGCAAGTAAACACATGTAAACAAGTAGGCCAACGAAGTGTTTGATGAAATACCACAACCAATAAAAGTTTAAAAAGACACCAAAACTGTGATGATCTTGGCATAATGGCTTGGGATCATTATATCACAAGAGAGCAGACTTTCACTCCCACCAGATGCCTTTGGGTCTTGGGTTGTTCACTTGGTTTCTTATGTTCGAGGAAGACAAGCTCTTAGTCAATCAAAGGTAGTTTTAGGTCATACTCTGTAATGTCCCCACTTTGGGACATCATTATATTACATAGTGTTATGATGACCATAATAGCCATATGGATGTTATAGTGAATACGGGGACTATTGAGAGGTATTTTGGGGTCCGGCTTTCATCACTCATCTTATTTCATCATTATGATCCATTACGCACAACTTGGCTTTGGTTCCGTTGCATTCCGACGATTTCCATGATTTTGAGTTCTTTTGGGCTATAAGTTAATTAAATTCACTAAGGAGGTCATCTTGGGCATAATACTTAGAGGAATCTCTTAGTGTAATAGCTCATTGGAATCGAAAGGAACAACACTACAAGATAAAATGATGAGAAGTGACTTTCAGTGGCCAGGGAAGCCACAAGGAGAGATAAGGCACTTTTCAGAGGTAAAATGGTTAATTAATTAATTAAAGTGATTTAATTAATTAATTAATAATTAATAAAGTAAAAGTTACTTTGGAGAGACAAGATGAGTAGGAAGGATAAAAGAGAGGCAAGGGCCTCTATTCTCTCATTCATGTTGATTATCATTTTGATATCTGGCTTCTAGCTAGTGAGCCCATGCACTTGGGAGTTTTGAGGGTTTTGACTGAACAAACCCTAGAGATCAGCTCGATGGTGAAAGATCCCACCCAACCTGATCCAAGCTTGGTCACGAAGGTGAAAGATCCCACCCAACCTGATCCAAGCTTGGTCACGAAGGTGAAAGATTCCTCCCTCACCATTCTACATCAGATCTACTCAGCTTCAAAGGGGTTCTACATCAACCACAGGTACAGAGAGAGAGGCGCACCATTGAGGTTTTCCAGCAAGGGGGGTGCATTTGTGGAGCTAGATTAGTTCGATCTAGCCAAGGAGAAGGGATTTTGGAGATTCCAGCTATTGGGTTTTCTTTGTAGAGGCCATAACACCATTCTTGGTTCCTCCCGAAGGTATTTTGGTGGAGATTTGATTTACATTGAGAGTGGGACCATTTCCCCAAGAGGAGGGCGCAATTGTGAAGTGGATCTACTCATGAAAGGGTTCCAAGCTTCATTCTTCAACTAGGTATCTATCCTATCTTATTCCTAGACATCATATCTATGCTTCTAGAGTGTTTTGCTTGCTATTGATGCCAAGTAGGAGGAGGGATGAATTATCTAGGGTTTCAGTCATCTAGGAGGGCACAAGTCAAATAGAGGATTGCTCCTTTAGAGGATCATCTCTTCACAGATCAACCTGAGACTTCATCAGAGGTGTGACCTTGGCCCGATCGACACTTCTTGTGATTTTCAGAGTATTTGGAGGCCTCTAGGAGGAGGGTCGAATTGTTGGGTGTATTCAGTCTTCTAGCATGGCGCAACTTATCCAGTTGGGGGTTTGGCACTTCAGAGGACAAAGATCTCATCACGTTCTTCATCTATTGCAGTCATATGGCCTTTGGAGGCTTGTAGATTCTATCCTTGATCTTGCTTGAGGATCACCTTCACTTTGCTATTAGCTCTTAGCTATATTGTACCAGATTTGCAGATCCATTGTATCAAGGTCTTCTTCTATGATAAATAATATCATATCTGAGGTATTTTTGGGTTGTCTCTTATATTGTTGATCTTGCATCTTGTTGAGGTATGTTCCATTTATTTGATTATTGTTGCAAACACACATAACAACAATCAATATAAACCCTAGTGTAATTTAAAAGACCAAATCAACAACGTGTTTGACGAAACATCGCAACCCGAAAAGAGTTAAAAAATCATAAAAAACGAAATGTTCTTGGCACCTTGGCTTGGGAAATTTATAGTGGTATAAGAGCTTAGACTCCTGCCAGCATGAGGGATCTTCCATAAGGAAAGATGGAGTCTATAGACTTCGCTAGAGAGGCGGTGTGTTGTGAAAGGGAATATCACGCCCTTAGTGAGAGATTTAAGGCTCAAGTAACACTCCAACAGTTTATATCCATGAAAAATCCCAGGTGGAGCAAAGATAAGGTTACACATTGGGCCAACATAGTAGAGGGAAACATGGGATGGAGGGAAGCACAGGGCATTCCCACACCCAGTAGGAGCAGAGAACTTTGCTACAATTGTAAGGTGCCTTGGGAACCAGATCATAGGTGTAGGGATAAATGTAAGAAACACATTATTGAGGTGAATTATGACAGTGAGGATACATAGCTAGATGCTTATTTGGAGCAATTCGATGATGCTAGTGACCCTGCACAGAGGCTATTGATTCTTGCACGCTTGAGGAGGATAATGACCCTTGCACATTAGAGGAACAATGGGATGGATAGGATGATAGCACCTATGTTTCAGCAATCATATCACATAGTGTCGATGACCTTACACCTCAGCAGAGTGGTGACACTAGTGGGGATTCACACGTGTTAGCACCTAGACCTGACGAGCTTCCTATGACGACCGTGACACATTTGTCATCTTTCTAGACACCCATGATAGCCACGACACATGAGGATATCAATGGCATTCCAGATATGATGGAGGAGCCGTGTGTGAGGGATGCACACCAGGGACATATGGATCCATAGACCCAGGAGGAGAGACATGATGTGCTGACAATTGACCCTACACATACATATCAATATGAAGAGAGTGAGTCACTTATTTTGGAGACTCCATTGTTTGATCAGATGGTAGAGACTGATAGTTTGATGGGACACTTACTTCCAGGACCAACTTACAATGATGAGGATGTACTCCTTATTGGTCGGGATGCCCATAGTACGTGTCTGGACACATCTGTATGGGATCCAAGCGCAGATGATAGTAACAGGGTGAGTGCACATGATGATATAACTGTTCATACAAGATACAATATGATTAAGAGGGAGCTAACAATTGGTGATGATGTGTGATCGCATATAGGAGGACCCCGTAGCACAGTGGACATGGATTGATTCAGTGCTTTATCTTTTGTAGAGAGTGTTGTTGAGGATTTTAGGGTTGACACTAACAGTGAGGGGTATGAGTTAGCACCTCAACATGATTGTGATCAGGAGTCACGCTACCTGGCATGACAGTTGAGAGTCAGTGAGGACATGATCATGGCAGCCACTAGGCGCATTGATGACACACACGCATTGGTGGTCGATTGTTGTTGGAGGGCAGTGTTAGCACATGGTAGTTCAAGTGGAGGATTTTCCATAGATGACTTTCATACTCTCAGGGAGAGAGTGTATGTGATGAGGACCGACTATTAGCATTTGTTGATGGACAAATACTATCTATTGAGGATTGGCGAGATGTATCACAGAGCCCTAAGGGAGCAAGAGTTGGAGGTGGACAAACTCACTCGTGAGTTGGAGAGCACACGAGCATTCTTGAAAGGCACACAGACAACCCTTCAAGAATCAGAGTCCATATCAGAGGAGCTTCTTGGGGAGATTAGACAAAGATCCACTATGTCTATCTTAGTGGAGAGTCAGATATATCCTTCAGTCACATTGCTAGGGGATGTTGGTGGCTTAGCAGAGGAGCACCAGTTGATGGAGGAGCATGAGAAGTACCCAGGGTCACTAATGAGTATGGAGAGTTATGATCCGGAGGCGCAGGAGCTACCCTCCACGAGGATCTTTGAGATAGTCGAGCACTCACATACGCATGGGGACTCCAAAGCCAGGGGCAGTTTTGAGGACACTTCCATTTGTGTCTGAGGAGCAGTTGACCTTCATGTAGAGGTTGATCCAATAGTACACCCAGGATCCATGATGCTACAAGGGTATACAAGAGATTACACGAGTATGCAGAAGCATACAGTGGTGAGTGATAGCTCACAAAAACATGCATAGATTTATAGTGAGATCTAGAGGGGTGTATTGACTTGTAGGGAGGAGACACAGTTAGTGGAGCATGGAGATGTCTCTCCTTGACAACAACACATAGTACTGGGGGATCACCTTCACAGTAGCAACAACCATAGGGGTGATGATGATTGAGATTCAATGATGATTACAGGCAACCGTGGTTACCAGTAGACGATCTTTTGGTTGAATCTTGGGATTGACCAAAGCATATGATACCTTCCAATCCTACAATCAACCACATATGTTTCTGTTAGCCTTTCCCGACTCTTTTATCATTGACAACAACATGGGGAGAGATGGACAGTGGCAGAGGACATGGACAATGGGTAGGTCGAGACCACCTGACAGGAGTACTTTTACGACATACAACATGATAGGGGTGGATCATCATAGGCAGACAATTGAGACTTTGTGCATGATGGTGAGCATCATAGGCTAGGGGATAACATACATCTCAAAGGCCGACACAGATACAGATTCCCATAAGGATGAACACAGAGGGTTTCCGACAGTGATCAGTATGACACAGGAGCAGTTAGCGAGGATTGGAAGTGATAAACTTCCAAGTTTGCCATGGGATCCAATAGTTCATTATGTTAGTAGGTTGTTTCACTTTATGATGACCCAGGTTGCGCCGGAGAGCCACATACTTCACTTTGGGTTGGTTTTGAGTGGGCTCGCAGGGGCTTGTCTTATGGAGCGAGACACTTTCTCCCTTTTGATCATCATGATCGATAATGGAGACGATTGGGCAGGTAATACTTCCACATAGATTCTTTTATAGATGCAGTTTCTGGACAACAGGTCCAGTTGCCACAGGTATTCCAGCTTGAGGATCTAGGAGTGGGGGATCCAATATGTATACAGGGAGTAAACAGTCATGGTCAGGGTGGTGCAACACCAATGTGGTGATCCTTGGCAAGGACTAGCATGGGACCCGAGGATTGCAGGGTTGAGCATTTCACTAACTGATAGAGGCTAGTTGACCCTTGCAGGAGAAAGTTATTTTGACTTTCCAGTGAGCTTCAATGTGGAGGAGAACACATCACTCGAGGGTTCCTCATGGAGGTCTTACAATACCTCACTACGACAATGAGACGAACAAAGTTCGCTCACACAAGAATAATCCAAAATACTTGGAATATAATAAAGTAATCCATATAGGACTGTAAACAATAAATGAATAATAAGATATAATGAGAAAATGAGATGAGATGATTACAATTGAGAAATGAGGGCCTGCTTATATACCCACGCAGGGGTGCCCTTTACCAATAGTCATGTCCTTTGAGACATGACCTTTCATTATTAATAATTATTATTTATTAACTATTATTATGTTATGAATATCTATTTATGTATATTTTATGTTCATAACAGACAACAACATATGCAGTTGATGGAGACCGTGTTGGTCTTGATATGGATTCAGAGGATGAACTCATTTCGAGATGAGGCCATGTGTCATGTGCAGGAGAATCCTGGTGTTGACATGGTTCAGGATCATGCTTCACAGGGTATTGTAGTTTACATCCTGATATGGGACCCAAGGGGCAGAGTGTGTGATAGTTCATCTTTGGTTGGGGCCTACTGTGTGTCCCACAGGTGGACATGGGACCCCAATATTATATTTGGATGGGTTTAGTTATTGCTTGAGGACAAGCAATATTCTAGCAGGGAGGACTGTAATGTCCCCACTTTGGGACATCATTATATTACAGAGTGTTATGATGATCAGAGTAGCTAGATGGAGGTTATAACGAGTACAAGGACTATTGAGGGGTATTTTGGGGTCCGGCTTGCATCGCTCATCTTATTTCATCATTATGATCAATTCCGCACAACTTGGCTTTGGTTCCATTGCATTCCGATGATTTCCATGATTTTGAGTTATTTTGGGCTATAAGTTAATTAAATTCACTAAGGAGGTCATCTTGGGTATAAAACTTGGAGGAGCCTCTTAGTGTAATAGCTCATTGGAATCGGGAGGAACAACACTATAGGATAAGATGATGAGAAGTGACTTTCAGTGGCCAGGGAAGCCACAAGGAGAGATAAGGCACTTTTTAGAGGTAAAATGGTTAATTAATTAATTAATTAATAATCAATAAAGTAAAAGTCACTTTGGAGAGACAAGGTGAGCATGAAGGATAAAAGAGAGGCAAGGGCCTCTATTCTCTCATTCATGTTGATTATCATTTTGATATCTGGCTTCTAGCTAGTGAGCTCATGGACTTGGGGGTTTTGAGGGTTTTGACTTGACAAGCCCTAGATATCAGCTCGGTGGTGAAAGATCCCACCCAACCCGATCCAAGCTTGGTCACGGAGGTAAAAGATTCCTCCCTCACCATTCTACATCAGATCTACTCAGTTTCAGAGGGGTTCTACATCAGCCATAGGTACAGAGAGAAAGATGGTGCACCATTGAGGGTTTCCAGCAAGGGAGGCACATTTGTGGAGCTAGATCAGTTCGATCTAGCCAAGGAGAAGGGATTTTGTAGATTCCAGTTATTGGGTTTTCTTTGTAGAGGCCATAGCGCCATTCTTGGTTTCTCCCGAAGGTATTTTAGTGGAGATTTGATTTACATTGAGAGTGGGACGATTTCCCCAAGAGGAGGACGCAATTGTGATTGGATCTACTCATGAGAGGGTTCCGAGCTTCATTCTTCAGCTAGGTATCTATCCTATCTTGTTCATAGACATCAAATCTATGCTTCTAGAGTGTTTTGCTTGCTATTGATGCCAAGTAGGAGGAGGGCCGAACTATCTGGGGTTTTAGTCATCCAGGAGGGCGCAAGTCAAATAAAGGATTGTTCCTTTGGAGGATCATCTCTTCACAGATCAACTTGAGACTTCATCAGAGGTGTGACCTTGGTTCGATCTACACTTCCCGTGATTTTTAGAGTATTTGGAGGCCTCTAGGAGGAGGGCCGAATTGTTGGGTGTATTCAGTCTTCCAGCAGGGTGCAACTTATCCAGTTGGGGGTTTGGCACTTCAGAGGACAAATATCTCATCATGTTCTTCATCTATTGCAGTCATATGGCCTTTGGAGGCTTGTAGCTTATATCCTTGATCTTGTTTGAGGATCACCTTCGCTTTGCTATTAGCTCTTAGCTATATTGTACCAGATCTGTAGATCCATTGTATCAGGGTCTTCTTCTATTATGAATAATATCAGATCTGAGGTAGTTTTAGGTTGTCTCTTATATTGTTGATCTTGCATCTTGTTGAGGTATGTTCCATTGCTACATCTATTTGATTATTGCTGCAAACACACATAACAACCATCAATATAAACCCTAGTGTAATCTAAAAGACCAAATCAACAAAGTGTTTGATGAAATGCCACAACCAGAAAAGAGTTAAAAAATCATGAAAAATGAAATGTTCTTGGCACCTTGGCTTGGGAACTTTACATATTCCAAGACCAAAATACAGTTTCAGCCTAGGTAGTATTCATAAGGAAGTTGGTACCCTATACTGTCATTGCTAAAGCTACAACAATGGGGTCATGTACCTTTAAGTAACATCTAGCCTTAGCCCTATATATGAGACTAGATACTACCTGTGTTTTTTTTCTTTTTTTTTGAAGATGGAAAAACCTATCATAACTTAGTTGTCAACTGGTAGTGAGGACAACCATCATTGGATGCTATCCAAAAATGCACGCTAACTCATCACCATTATTCAAGGAAAACCACGCCCCCTAAAATGACTTGTTGGTGGGTCGTAAAGGGGTAGAATTTCACTTCTACTAGATGCTTCTATGTCTTGGGTCGTTAAACTATTTTTGTACGCTCGAGGAAGACAAGTTCTTAGCCAATCAAAAGTAGTTTTAGGTCTTATTCTAGGACCCAAAGGCAATTTCAACCTATATAACATCCATAAGAAAGTTGGTGTCCCTTGTGGTCATCCTTGAGACCACCTCCAGTGGGGTCACGTGCTTTCTAGTAGCATCTAGTCTTAGTTCCATACATTAGACCATATGCTACCCTCGGTTGTAGTTTAACCTCTTGCCGAGTTGGAACCCATGTCCTTTTTTTCCCGAAAGGTGGCAAAGCCTATCATGAATCATTACTTGTTTTCATATGTTCAAGGAAGATGAGCTCTCAGCTAATCAAAAGCAGTTTTAGGTCTTACACCAGGACCCAAAGACAATTTCAACGAAGATAATATCCATTAGAAAGCCAATGTCCCTTGTTGTCATTGTCGTGACCACCTCTAGTGGGGTCATGCGCTTTCCAGTAGCATCTAGCCTTAGTGCCATACACGTGACCAGATATCGCCCTATTCGTAGTTTAACCTCTTGCCTAAGAGGAATTTGTGTAGTTTAACTCAGTTGTCAACCAATGATGAACACAATCATCACTGGTTGCTATCTGTGATTGTGGGCCAAATCATCATCGTTATTCAAGGAAAACCACGCCACTTAAAATGACCCGTTGATGGTCTATAAGGGGGACAAACTTTCACTCCTACCAGATGCCTCTGGGTCCTGGGTTGTTAACCTATATTCTTATGTTCGAGGAAGACAAACTCTTAACCAATCAGAAGAAGTTGTAAATCTTACTCTAAAACCAAAAAATAGTTTCAACATATATAATATTTACAAGAAGGTCAATATCCCATACTATCATTGTTGAAGCTATAATAGTGAAGTCATAAACCTTAAAATAACAACTAATCTTAATCCCATTCATAAAACCAAATACTACCTCGAAAGAATGTAAGGTATGTCCTTTGCAAAATCCACTTTTTATGGATATTTTGGGAAGTCCTTTAATAATGTTTTTATGATTGGTTACAAGCGAAAACTTTAAATCATCTGCTGAAATGAGTGGCTAACCAAATTTTAAGTTGAACGCGCGAGTGCCCTTAAGCAGAGCTAGGCGGACTTTAAACCCTTCAGTTCGGTTTAAGGTTCTTTGAATACATCCAACCAAACATCGAAATCGGTGTTTTTGAAGCATGTCTGAGTCCGAGGAGGAGGAAGAGAAGGAGGAGCTGCCATCGCATTTGAATTTCCTGTCGGTAAGGCTCTACCCACATACATTTTATGCAGTGGCTCCTGGATTTCAAATTTTTACTTAAAATATCCCGTTGGCGCCATTAAATTTAAACTTGCTATGGAATATTTGGACTGGCTTATCCGTGTTGCACTTTTCATTGTTATTTGAATTAAGATGAAACTGATGTCAATTACTTAGCATTACATGCTGTCATGCAAACTGTTGAGATGATAAATTTGACTAAAATCCGTGCATTTTTCTTCTTTTCTCAAATTTATCATCTCAACCGAGCAGAGCTGATAGCCCTGTGGACTCTCCTGGAATCCGCTAAGCAGAAGGATCTTCGGAAGTTGCAGGTCTTAGGCGACTTCCTGTGCCATTGCTACTGCATCATGTATTTGTCTGTTTTGCAGAAACCCGAACTGTTCTTCCTGTATTACCTCGCTTAACACCGGTCTTAATCTTCTTGTAGTGATCTTGGAAATCAGTTTGTACACCACATTGCAGCAAGAGTTGGGTCTAAAATCCCCAAAAGACCACATTGCAGCAAGAGTTGGGTCTAAAATCCCCAAAAGAATCTGCAGTCTCTTTCTTGGGGATAAGGCAAAGAAAGGTAGAGTTTAAAGCCCCGTGAATTCTCCCTACCCTTTGCGATTCCTTGACCACGGCTAAGAGATCGTCCTTGAGAAACTCATAGAAAGACTTAAAAAACTCCACCGTAAAGCCATCCGGGCCCGGATTCTTTCCATTCTGTAGGGAATTAAGGGTCTGGCATAGTTCCGGTTCTGTCACTTCCGAGCTCATGGCCTGGTTCATTTCTTCTGAAATGACTGAAGGTAATTTGGAAACTACTTCCAAAGTCTCCCGGATCGGGCATCTTGCAGGGGCTGAAAACAAATTTTCAAAAAATCTTGCACCTGCTTCGGCTTTTTCTTGAAAAGAGCTAACCAAGTTTCCTTCCTCATTCTTAATTTCCCATATAGAGTTTATGTTCCTGCGCTGGTTGGCATAATGATGAGAGAACTTCGTATTGTTGTCCCTTTCATTCAGCCACAATGCTCTACTTTTTTGTTTCCATTCCATTTCTTCATTCTTAAGCCACCGAGACTTCTTTTCCTCCAAACTTTTTAGCTCTTCCAGCTTTGCCTCACTAAGGGAACTGTCATCAATACTGTTTCGAAGACTCGAGAGTCTCTCTTCAATCTCTGTTATCTCCAGCATTCTTTTGGCTCGCCAGATTGAGATCCACTGTTTGATGGCATCCTTCACCCTTTTCAAATTTGCTGCACACTGCTGCATCAAGGGAGCCTGCTCCAATGGCGAGAGCTTGGCCTAGTTTTCTCGAACCAATAACCTGAGTTCTTCGTCCTCTAACCACACTTGACTAATCTGCAGCGGAGCCGGGGGAGCCTCAGATCTAGACTTCCAAGTGAGAGTAATGGGTATATGATCCGACATTCCCCCTTCCTCTATAGAGGACTGAAATCGAAACCCCATCTCCATCAGTTCTTCTGAAATCAAAAACCTGTTCAACCTTTTTGCCACTCCAGCCCTTCCTGTTCTCAAATTTTGCCAGGTTGGAGCCAGTTTGGCTGGCTCTACGTCAATCAGTCTCAGATTTTCTAGCAAGGAGTTAAAAAAGCCTTTATGGCGATCTTTTCTAGGGGCAGGGCCCCATACCTCTCTAAGGGAAAGGGAAAAATTAAGGTCCTCCCTATCACTGTCAAAGGATCATTAAAGACACCTGCATTAGACCTTTCCTCCGAGAAAGGGACTTGATCAGAGTAAGGGCTGTAAATGTTAACTGCTGAGAAGACAAAATCACAGTCTTTATGTTTCAATTTTACAGAAATCGACGTCCGAAAGGAAGAAGAGGACAAGGCCTCGAAATTGGGGCTCCGTCATAAGAGTAGACCCCCTGAAGCACCGACCGATCAACCGAAGAGAAAGACGAATTCCTAAACTAAGAGTTAACCAACTTGATAGCTACCTCCCTCGGACACATCGTCTCATGGAGCATTAAAATGTCAAGCCTAAGACTCAAAAAGGAGCCTCTTAAGGGCGAGTTTTTTGGGGGTGCCCCCTAATCCCCTGCAATTAAAAGAGAGTATCATTTTAGAGGGGGGGACAACGCGCACCCTGCTTTGAGGGCACTGTATATTGTTGATTGGGTTCCTTTGTGGACTTCCACAACTGCCTTTTCCTTTGCTTTGGACATGTTCAACTTTCTGCCATCTTGAGAGTTGACTGGAGGGTCCAGAGCCAAACCCCCCTTAGATGGGGCCGCACTCCTTTGGCTAACTTTAGACCTTAAATCATAACTTTTGGACGACGGTCGGGAGGGGATACTAGGAGGAGGGGAAAGGGATCAATTAGGTAATGAAACCGAGGACCCTTTGCATGGAACAGAGGGAGGGG
>JZKD02S1775419.1:226300-237420 GCA_000966675.3 Picea glauca
TATATCTAGGGTCTTTAACATCTTGGTCCCAGACCAAGAAACCCAATGCCCCAGGCATGGGTACCCTGGACCCAGTCCAGGGGCCCTAGACATATCTAGGGTCTTCAACATCTTGTTCCCAGACCAAGAAACCCAATGCCCTAGGCATGGGTACCCTGGACCCAGTCCAGGGGCCCTAGACATATCTAGGGTCTTCAACATCTTGGTCCCAGACCAAGAAACCCAATGTCCCAGGCATGGGTACCCTGGACCCAGTCCAGGGGCCCTAGACATATCTAGGGTCTTTATCAATCTTGGTCCCAGACCAAGAACCCAATGCCCCAGGCATGGGTACCCTGGACCCAGTCCAGGGGCCCTAGACATATCTAGGGTCTTTATCAATCTTGGTCCCAGACCAAGAACCCAATGCCCCAGGCATGGGTACCCTGGACCCAGTCCAGGGGCCCTAGACATATCTAGGGTCTTTATCAATTTGGTCCCAGACCACATACCCCAGGAGTGCATTGGGGGCCCTAGATCTCGTCTAGGGTCTTAGCCATCCTCCAGGAGAATGGCTCTCGCAGCTGCTTATAAATTTAATAGAGCCGAACTGACTTTGGGAATATCACTTGCAAAATTAAGACAAGTCGTTGAAACGACAACATGAATCTCTTCTGAAATTAACATACTTGAGTCAGCTTGGGTTTGAGGACGGGAAGCCTTTGCATCTTTAGATCCAGCCTCTGGATGCTCCTTGAAGGTGACCGAATCTGCCTTCCCTTCCACAGAAACAACTTCCATAGGAACTTGCCTCCCTATAGTTCTTTTGGCTCTCCATATTTTAAAGGGAGAATTTGCAGAAGGAACTACTTTCAAGCATTGAGCCTGCAAATGCTCGATTTCATGACAACCATGGCACCTAAAGGGGATTTTCTAGTAGTCCACCCTTTGGTGCCATGTTTTATCCCCATACACAATGTCCAAGCTCCCTACCAAACCCTTGTGAACATCAACTTCTACTTGTATCCATGCCCATCTTCGGTCTTTTTTTGAGGCCTAGTTAGGTTCCAAGCTTACAAACGAGCCCAATTTATTCCTGATTACTTCTAGAGCGTCCCTTGACCAAAAATCCAAAGGCAAACAGGGCAGAATGGCCCATACTTTCATGGTTGAAATTGGTTCTCGGACTGGATCAAAATCCACCGTCCAAGATTTCAGCGAAAGGCCCTCCATTCCCCACGACCAGTTTTTACCAAGGAGAAAATTACAATCTTCTTCCGAGCACAGGAGAAAGGAGAACCATCCACGAGGGAGGACATGAGCTTCCAACATATATCCTAATATTGGTTTCCACTCCTTATTAATCCAAGAAAGAAGAGCCTTTTCTCCTACACATATGCCACTGAAATGCCCGACTAGTAATTTTCCAGCAAAGTGGGATACCTTTGCTAGAGGTATATCTTTGCCAACCACCATCTTGGCTGCTCCTTGCTTCTCCCTAATGCACCTTGCACTTCTCTTTTGGGGCTCCCCAACCCTCCCTTTAGGCTTACCGCAATTTGGATTCACACAAGGGAAAGATACATCCGTAGACCGAGCCCGGAGAAGACCACGACCAATGCCTTTGGAAAATCGATGCATCACAAGTCGAGCCAGGACCAAGCAAACCATTTTCACACAAATCAAAGGGCCGTGCATGTCCCTTGATCTGCGGATCATTGCCTCCAGGATTACCGTCCTTTGTTCTGTCAAAACCAAGGGGAGTTAAGGAACCTTCTTGCTCTATATCCACGTGAAGGCTCGAAGAAAGCAGTTCCTGGGACTCGATAAACTCTTTTTGGGAAAGGAACGCCCGGTCAGACTCCGGGCTGACCTCATAATTGACGACATCTCTCTTTGGTGATTCCATCTGTCCCTTAGACACCGTAAAAAAAAAAACCCCTAGAAGCTTTCGCGCGTCAACTCCTGAAGACCTTAGACAGGAAAAAGAGGCTGAAAAAAAGAACGAGGGAAAAAAAGGGGGGGGCAGAAAGGGAGGGCCTGCGGCCCTCGCCTTAGGTTCTATGATCCCCCAAAAAACATCCCGAAGCGTGCCATAGAGCTTCGACCTTAGTTTCTTTCTTATGAACGCAGCTGTTAAAGTTCCTATCACATGCTTGTGTTGATGTTTTTGTGGCATCAGCAAGTATTCTGACATTGGCCTTGGTGTCGGGCATGTGGGAATCTTTGTTGACACTCACATTGCACTTTTATTTTGTGAAAACCCTTTTGTATGGAGTTGGGGCTTGTGTCGGGGCTTCACACCCACATAGAGGAATAAATAATTCTAATTTAATGTTGAGTTTAGAAGGGGTTCCAAAACTCACTTATTAGACTCCTATAAAAGGAGAGGCAATGTGAGGAGGCACCATACATCTCATTGTGACATTATGGAGTTGGCATGAGTGAGTGAGCACTCTTGCCAAGGAGATTGGGGTGGCAATTTCAGCAAAGAAAATTCTTCACTTTGGCAAATCTGGCCTAGGGTTTCGGTTTTCTAATTTTTTGTCAAGAGAGAGAGGCTGCATGTGTGAGGGAGAGACAGTCGCATGTGTGACAACAAAGAACATGCCACACGTGTGATCCGTATAGTCCGTACCACACGTGTGGACTGTACAACAATAGAAACATGCCACACGTGTGATCCGTACAGTTCGTACGACACTTGCAGATCAAGTTGGCCGTACAATAGGTGACATCATCAGTCGTACAGGGCGATGTCAGCAGGCCGTATAATAGGATTTCAAGTTGGAAGTTTTTTTTGGAATTCGCTAAAGTTGTAATTTTACTAAGAGGACTGGTTTTGTCCTAAAAAATTCTCAGTTTGAAAATTTTTACTGAACATAATTTGTGTCTCATGTGCATGGATGATTTCTCTTTGATCTTTGTGTTTCCATTGTAATTTTATGTCATAATTTCAGTGTAAAATTATTCAGTGATAATTTTCTGTCATAATGTCACTAGGAAGTAATTTTTAGATTTGAAATTGAATGCATTGATTGCTTGAAAAATTGACATGGTATTAGAGCATAGGCTCTAGAGAAAGAGGGAGTCATCTCTTGAGACACAAGTTGCGACAATTTTGTGCTTTTGTTTGGACACAATGGTGAGCACTCTTAGAGTGGAGGACAGGTTGGAGGGGGCCACAAATTTTCGGGCCTAGAAGGCCAGGATCCTTTTTCTCTTGGAAGAGAATGATCTCAAAGAGTATGTTGAGATGGTGATTTCAGATCCAAAGGATGCACAGGAATTGGTAGCTCATAAGAAGAGGAAAGTGAAGTCTAAGTGGGTGTTGTTGGATTCTGTGAAGGATCACTTGATTCGTCATATTTTCGAGAAGAAGACAACAAAGGATATGTATGATGCTTTGGTGGGATTGAATCAAAGTGGGAATGTAAATCGAAAGTTGATTTTGAGGCATTAACTTCGATTTGTTGAGCTGTCCAGTTCAAATACAGTTGCCAGCTACCTCATGGGGATCTCTCAGATTTGTGATCGACTTGTAGCCATTGGTGAGGCAGTTGATGACACGGAGTTGGTGAATGTGGCATTGAATGGTTTTCTCGGGTCTTGGGAACCATTTGTGCAAGGAATATGTGCATGAGAGAAGTTGCCACCATTTGACAGACTGTGGGTCGATTGCATCTAGGAGGAGGCTCGGTTAGAGTCCAGGAACAAGCAGAGAAGTAGTGATGATGGCATTTAGGCCCTAGCTACTCATGCTAGGAAGGGAAAATGAAATGTTTCTTAGAAGAAGAACACAGAGAGAGAAGCATCTGCAGAGCAGGGAAAGAAGAAGGACTTGAGCAAGGTCAAGTTCTTTGCTTGTCATAAGCAAGGCCGCTATGCTTCACAGTGTCCGGAGAGGAAGAAGGGCGGAAACAGGACACAACTATATGTAGCTACGTTGGCAAGGACTCAAGTAGATGAGTTTGCCAAGAAGTTTACAAAGTTCTTATTTGTTTCCCAGACTTCCTTAGGCACCATATCAGCTGGTGCATGGCTAATAGATAGTGGAGCCACATGTCATATGACAGGAGCACGAGAATTATTCGAGAGTTTCACAGAGTCTGACTCAAATTTGTATGTGGAACTTGGTATGGGTACCAAGCATGCAATGAAGGGATCTGGAACAGTGCCATTCTGGATGGAGTCAGGAGGTGTGTTGAGAGTGATGAATGTGCTATGGGTGCCAAAACTCAGGAGGAGTGTCCTCTTAGTCTCAGGGATTGAGAAGAAGGGCTTTGAAGTATTGTTCCAGGATGGACATGCATTGATCGTGCCTAGAGGATCTAGCTTAGTCATAGCAACTGTTCTCGAAGTATTGAGAGCAACTTGTACAAGCTAAAGGGCCAACCTATGCGAGTTATGGCAAGCAGTAGAAAAGTGGCAGAGAACAAGGAGCAGGTAGCTCCGAAGGTTGTGCAGACTCAAAGGGAGTTAGACTTCAGAGGGAGTCAACAGGTTTAGAGGGAGAGTCAGCCGTCTAGAGGGAGTTTACATTCAGGTTCAAGTGGGAGAGAGGAGTCTTCAAAGATTGCCAAGAAGGTGTCATGGGTTGAGATCGCCATGTAGGATGCTCAGAAGCGAGAGGCTTCTAGGAGCAGGGTGTCTTTCAAGAAGGGTCCAAGTCATACAGCAGGATTTGCTTCCGTGTTAGAGGGAGTAGTAGTGGTAGCGGATTCAGTGTGGGAGATAGGTCTACTTCTAGGTGTTGGTGAATGGAATACCTCCCTTGCTAAGAGAGAATGTTGATGTTTTTGTAGCATTGGGCAGGTATTCTCACATTGGCCTTGGTGTCGGGCATGTAGGAATTTTTGTTGGCACTCACATTGCACTTTTATTTTGTGAAAACCCCTTTGTATGGAGCTGGGGCTTGTGTTGGGGCTTCACACACATATGTTGGGGCTTCACACCCACATAGAGGAATAAACAATTCTAATTTAATGTTGAGTTTAGAAGGGGTTCCTAAACTCACTCATTAGACTCCTATAAAAGGAGAGACAATGTGAGGAGGCACCATACATCTCATTGTGACATTATGGAGTTGGCATGAGTGAGTGGGCACTCTTGTCAAGGAGATTGGGGTGGCAATTTCAACAAAGGAAATTCTTCACTTTGGCAAATCTGGCCTAGGGTTTCTGGTTTTTTTCTGTCTTCTAATTTTCTGTCAAGAGAGAGAGGCCGCACGTGTGAGGGAGAGACAACCACATGTGTGACAACAACAGAGAACAGGCTGCATGTGTGATCCGTACAGTTCGTATGGTACGTGCGGATCAGGCAGGCCGTAGAGCAGGTGACATCAGCAGGCCGTACAACAAGTTTGCAAGTTAGAAGGTTTTTCGGGAATTTGCAGAAGTTGTAATTTTGCTGAGAGGACTGGTTTTGTCCTCAGAAATTCTCAATCTGAAAATTTACTGAACAAAATTTGTGTCTCATGTGCATGGATGATTTCTCTCTGATCTTTGTGTTTCCGCTGTAATTTTCTGTCATAATTTCAGTGTAAAATTATTCAGTGATAATTTTCTGTCATAATGTCACTTGGAAGTAATTTTCAGATCTGAAATTGAAAAATTGACAGCTTGAACTAGTCGAGTGGGCTAAATAACTTTTAGTCTCCATTTGCTGTCATACCTTAACTTCTAATAGTTTATAAACTAGTATTTGCCAAAAACTGCATTTACATGAGTAATTTTTATGTTTTTGTTTTATAAGAGTCTTTTGCCTGATAAATAGAGGGAATCAATTCTGGGTACACATCTCATCTCCACATTGCAAAACATTATAATCTTCAGTGGTCTGAGTATGTGGTTTATGGTTTTAGTAATTTGATATTTGGTCATATTCATAAGTTTGATCATTCTATTGACTTTTAATCTGCATCTAGAACAACTAAATTAGGAAAGTTGACATTTGAATTCTAAAGTTTAAAGATTGAGCTCAGTTGATTTTGAATAATTTTTCTTAAAGCTTTTGATGCAAGAGAAAATATACTTTTTTTAATCCATGTGAACATTGTAGCAAGACTTTGATCCATTGGAAGCACTTCAGACCGAGGGACTTGAACCTCCTAATCCCCGAGTACGGCCACTTGACAATCTCAACAAATGCCGCCACATTTTGCCAAAGGTGTAGTTGTTTCCACAAGAGTTATATTTTACACCAGTGAAAGTTGTTCGGGTATTTTGTATGTCAGATTGGACTACAAGCTGAGAGTCCAGTGGTTCATTTACAGGAGGTTCCTGAGTCAATACTTAATGTATCTCACAAGAGTAGATCAGTAGAATCAATTGAAGCTCAGGAAAGAGCTAAGGTAGGCTAATAGTGTTTCCATTTGAAGTGGATTCTGTTTATTAACAGCTAGTTTGTTTGTGCCTATCAACGACATTTTGTGTGCCAACAAGTCGTAATGTGTGTGGGTTGCTATTCAGGCTCGCACTTCCCTTCTCCATGAAAAAGCAGCAGAAAAAGCCCGCCAAGTCAAGATTTTTGACATGCTTGCGGGTGAGTGATCTTTCCCTTTGCTTTAGCATTTGAAAAGCAATAATGATTAGAAAGTAATATATTATATATATTTTTATTTTTGCTGTAAACAGATTTATATTAATCTGAAAGATCAGCAGAGGCAATGATGTTACAATGTGTCAGATACAGGGTTTGGTATTGCCCTTACTGAATTTGTTCTCCCTAGGAGAATACACAGTGCACCATATGGAGTCTGGACTTCATAGCTAACATAACCAACCAACTAAAACTAGCGCACATGCTTATATACCAACCCCGATTGTTGACTATGTGTGTGTATATATGTATATAGACTGACATACTGAAGTGCGTAGACTGGCTTAGGCATTGAAAAGGCCAGTTTGGGACTATACATTTTGAGCCAGAAGTCACAGAATTTACAGAATAGTCATGAATTATTGCGCAGATCTGCCAGTACAGATCCATTTTTCCAGTCTCAGGGGGGTGTCCCTAGGGGTTGTATGCTGTGATGAAATAAACGAATCTGCATAAAATCCAATGATTAGCACACACAAAACTCACTCTTGAGATGCCTGTAAGCAGTCAAGACTCAAGAGCAAGGACAAATTCTTAGTTAAATTTCAAGTGGTTGAGATCAGATTTCTGAGACAATTATAACAGTAAATGAAAATGAATGACAGGAAAGGATATGCGGCGGAAGTGAATAATAAATCAAACTAAGTGCATCAAAACTAACCAAACCAGTGCAATACAGCTAACAACTATCCAACCAGGAGATTCAAAAGCCAGATACAAAGCACAGTTGAACCAAATTAATATGTTACTCAAGAGATTGAATACATCATAGTGACAACACATGATAGGCTGCAATAGGTCCAGTAGTATGCAGTGATGGAAGCGGTCTGTCGGATCCAGAAGGTGGGAGGATGATGAGAATTCCACTTCTGCAATCTGCTGGGAAAAAACACTGCGTAACGCTTCTCAAGTCCTCTCAACCCTATATATGTAGAAACACCGAAGTTCGAACCAATGGAGTCGAGACCCATACACCCTCTGTCCCTCTGAAATTCCCTTAGAAACTGTGCATGCATGCACTGGGGAATTTGCTGCCTTTTTTCCAATAGCAGAAACTGCCAAAAACTGACTGCTTCAGTACTTGACTTTATCTCCTCCTGCATCTTGTTACTTACCTAAAGCGACCTCACTAAAAATAACACTTGCATGCTTTATACTCATACAAGAAAGAGGAAAAAACTGCATGCACTTTGCTTTTAATGGGCAATCGACAGTGAAAAACAATAGCCAATCAAACTTTCTTTAGTGGTCACTTGCATGCAACTCCAGCTGGGTAAATCAGGCGAACTTTCCAAACAGGGAAAAGTCCAAGATGTGTCATGCAAGGCATAGCTTAGAGACATAAATAGCATAAGAAAAGGTGCGCTAGGATAGTAAACTTCATGCTTAAGAAATCACATCATCTTTTATTCGACCTGCTATTAGGTTCTAAACCTAAAAATCAAACTTCTTTTGAGATCATCAATGTTCAAGGAGCCTAGTGAACTGCACTTTACTTCTCATCAAAGATCTGAATCTCCTGTAGAAGAAAGGTAAGAATCATCGTCTCTGTCACCTCTTGCAGTTAAATGTGGAAAAGGCTCTCTGTTACACAGGTCTGAAAACTACTACAGCCCAATCATTAGATGATGGTGGTTCTTATTTAGGAAGACCGAAGCCAGTAAATGTTCTCATTATGCCCCCATGAAGAGAATCAGAATGGGAAACCCTTTCCTGCTTTTATGTGTGTTATTGAATATTTCTGGAACCTATTCATATGCTTGAAGAACTCGTTGATGTCCTGTTTTATGTTTGGCCACAAAGGCTCCTCAAAACAGCACTTAACTCCTTTTCAATCATCCATACAGCAATCCTGTAAAATAGGGTCACTGTAACATAATTTTATCCTATAGAAAACCTGCCGAAAGCAACTCCTAGTCTCCTACAGCAGTCCTTTCTTAAATAGGTTGTTGCTCCATGTGTAAAACTTAATCTGGGTGCTACTCTGTGAGAGGATACACTGCTAACTTCTGAAGATCTGCTGTCATTACATCACTACAGTTAACATGCTGTTTTCTGAGGCAAGTCACTGCTTGAAATCATACTTGGATCAGATCTCTGAAGTATCTTCCCTTGAACAAAGGCTGGATGCATATCTGGGATGAGAGCGAGTTGTACCAAAGGAAACCCTCAAAATATTATCAAGGATTAATTATTAGGATCAAGTTTCTTGAGTAAGGAGGTGAACTAAGGCTTGAACTATCATACATGTCGAAACAATTAGCAACAGCAACAATTCGAGCTAAGGTCTGAGTTTGATGAAATTAGCATATTTGTCTACTATAGATGACGAAGGAAAATGAATCAAGGCTTTTTGATCATCACACGTGCCATCCAAGAATGACAAATCAGATTAGGGTTTAGGCTATCTCACATGCAAATTGGATGAAGAGGTTGAATTAACTTTTAAGGCTATGCATGCAATATGATTGGATAAAGCAAATTATGTCAGGTTTCAAAGCTTAATAAAATCAGCAAAATTGCTAATTATGACAAAAGGCAGTCTACTAGCTTTTCTGTTTGACAATATTAGCATAAACAATTCGATTTGGGCTCTTTTTTGGCTTGGTATGATAAACAACAGCAAGTCTATCTTTTCAATGCTTTTTTTTGGCAATAATTAGCAAAGATACTAAGTCTGTATAATCAAGCGAATTATGGTTTTGGCTTGTCCAAGATAGCAGGGCGAGTCAAAGCTTGAAAGTCACCTCACATGCAAGGATGTCAACCAAACTAGGAATTCGAACAAGGGCTTGGATTTGAGAAACGTGGTAAGGAGAATTAGGGTCTTTGGAAACTAAAGCTCAGCGATAATGGTAAGCCAACCTAGCAAGGCGAGTTAGGGTTTTGGCATGAAACAATTTTATAACCTCATGCAAGTGGAAACCTTCAACAAGCTGCCATGTGTCACATTGGGAGAATAATCCATGTGCTCAACACTGCACTTGACTCATCATCCTTCACCCACCGGAATCCTGGAAACTGCTCTACCACTGCAGACTTGGAACCATGACCTCACACCATGTACCGGCCAAAAATAGAACCGCTAAATATAGACATGGCCAGAAAAAATCAGTCTCTTCCTAAAAAGCAGGAAAGATTGAAAATGAAGGGAATAACTGTGAGACTGCTGCCAAATATAGCACGTCTAAAAATAGACATTGCTAAAAATAGCGACATTTCGCTTGTCAATGAAAACAGTCTCAGTAGACTTGATTTTCTGCAATGAACCCAAATATGTGCTTAGAATCGACGTGCAAGCCCTGAAAAGCAAACTGCTAAAAATAGCAGTGTTGTGAAACTGCTTGCATGTCGCTTGAAATAGGCTCATCAGCATCATGAGCTTGCGAGGACCAAGAATGTGTAAAAATCTGACATGCAGGCCCTGGAACTTTGGCTCCTAGAAAAACCAAACTACTAAAAATAGCAGTTATTGAAATTTGATGAAACTGACTCTGTAGCAAGTGCTGATCACTGTGAAGACCTGGATGCATCTATAATATAACCAGCATGATGAAATCTAGTTGGATCTTAACCCTCCAGTTGCACAAGCAAATTTGGGGTTAACAGAACCATACAAAATAGATGACGTTTTTCCCCCAGTGTTAACACCAGAACTTAAGATAGCATAAAACAGGGAAGCAGTAAAATAATCATTAGGTGAAGAGTGGGTGAAGAGATTCCGCCTGGGAGGTAGATGCATAGATTTGGTGTAGGTCTGGGTTCCTCTTCCATAATCACTGCACCTTCTTGGTTCCAGAATCCTTCTGCCTGGATGCTCTTCAGAAGGCTGAGGAATTTCTCCTCAAAGTCAGCCATAGTGTGGTCCTTGTTAAATTAGGAGCTTGATTTCTTATGCGGATTAATTCTTTTATTTTCTTCAATACTTTGATTCCAGCTTAATACTCTTCAACAATTTCAAATCATAATCGAATAGCAATAATTATATAGATAAGTAAACATGCATATCAACAACACATATACCCTGGGGAAACCCTGTACAGGGGGAAAAACCCCAGCAAACAATATTCCTTTATTGCATTAATAATGTAAGATCTCTTACAAAAATCCACCATGAATGTACTTTTCTCAAAGAGCTTGCCAAGATGACTCTGACATGACAAAGACTTACAAGACCTTGCTGAAATACACCTTTGATATGCTGCCTCTTTACCACTGATGTGATCCTCTATTACTTCACCCTCAACCTGCATATGAAAACTCTGTTTCAAAATTGTGTTGCAAAACTGTATTGAGGAGAGGGTTCGACCTCTTCTTATATAGGCTGAAGAGGGGTAGAGGAGAGGTTCGAAATAGTAACCTGATTGATGCATTAGTCATAACTCAGCTTCATACTTTAGTTCGAACTTAGAACTAGACTTGAGATTGGTTACATGTAATGATCCCAAGCCAAATTCTTTCTTGGAATCACTAACTACTACTAATTTATTGAGTTATTAAGTGCATACAAGATTCATCAACACATGGAGATCACAATATAT
>JZKD02S1775419.1:267360-280530 GCA_000966675.3 Picea glauca
TTTGAAAGTGTCGGCCATGTCGCGATATATTGCACCGAAAATTTCGGCACCCATAAAATTTCGCGAAATGTCGCGACATATTCGATATATCGCCGACATTTACAGCAGTGGTAAACATAGCTCTTCTTGCTATCTTTAGTCATCGCAATTTCAGTGAATGTATGTAAGTGAAGCATACCCAGACTTACCTTGAACTTACTTTGGGCTGAAGACTCACATGTACTTTGCAGCCTGCTACAAACTGTAGCTATCTGAGACATCTTCTGTGTGTATGCAGATGGTATACATGTAACTGTTAGTTTAAGTAATTTCATATCCTCAAGAGATCATCCCACTGTCCTGTTAGACCACTTGATGTTGTCTATGCTTGACTTGATGAAGTCATTCTTAAGAACATGCAAGAGAATTGTGACAGGAAATCCATTCAGAATAAGGACTGTTACACAAATATTTATAATGGAGAATTAAAGGATTTCCATATGCTGAGGCAAGGATAAGGACTTTGAAATAATTATCCATTCATTGTTCCAATGGAGTCTGATTCTCCACCTACTTAACTGAGTACGTGAAAACAAATTTCAGTTTCCTTGTCCTCAATAATATCAACAGTAAAGAAAAAGGATTAGTACAAACAGTAACTTCTATGACACGATCATTTGAGTACAGGATTTCAAAATGGAAAAGTTTGTACAGTAAAGAGGATCTGCATTTCTCTGTCAGTTTCTTCTAAACTTCTCCAAATCCTCCTTTGTCAAAATCTTCCTGTGAAGAAGTTCAGGAATTTTGTCTTCCTGAAATGAAGCTTATGAACTAGCACAAAAGGAAACAACTGTAAGTACTATCTTAGCACATGAACCTTAGGTATTGCTGAAAAGTTGAAATAGAAAGTCACACAGAATCCTTTTAGGGTCGAGGTGCTTTGAGCATCTTAAATTAGGGACTTTAGGTTATCTGTCTGGTAAATAGGACAGAGATTCTGCTCATTAATGGATTTTCTTCTCATATTACAAAAGTTTTGAGGTTCACCATTTAACGAGAACTGTTCAAATTTGAAAACAAACAGCTTTTAATGGGGAGGAAAAACTCCTACCAACATTGACAAAGCCTTGAGGAGTGCCAAACAATTACTCAAGAGTTGAGACACATTAATTCCTTCTTGAGAATGTAATCCATGAGGGTTCCTATTGAGTTACCAAGTCCATTAAGTCATATAGCATGAAAAGTGAGAGATGCGCTTACCCATCTCTGCAAATTAGAAAGGTCATTTGAAAATGGATTTTAAAAACTTTGATAAGAAGGAATTCAATCCACCTTGCCCAGTACTTGATTAAGTTCAACATAGTCATCTAGAGGGAAAGCCAATATCAGATTGAATCAAGTTCTTCATGGTTTGTATTGCTTGGTTGAAACCTTTCAAGTTTAATTCGATGGATATTGCAACCAACTTCAATGTGGATGCATTAGTTGCTCTAGGAAATGAATGTGACTGAATACAATCCATCCTTCAAACTAGATCTACAGTTTACTATGAATTCAAGATGATAAAATTTGAATTCAAGAGGCTTGCTTCGTTCAAACGAAGAATGCCGTTCATTGAGTTTCTTCATCAGCCCAGATCTGCAATTCACTATTCACTTGAGATCTGTAAAGTTTATAAAAGTTTGCACAGTTTAACTTTAGTAGCTAATCTCTCTCTCTTACACACATAATGGAGCACCGGTAGCTACTTCTATTGAAGTTAGCAGAGCAAAGCTACTTTCAAATGTTTTGATGCACTTTTGTCAAAAAAATGGTTAGGCCCAGATTATCTCCTTGTCTAAAAACAAAGGATCTACGCAGGCTTACTGCTGATCTAAAACAAACCCTAATACAATGGATCTACGCAGGCTCAAGTCTGCAATCCTTGAGCTCTTTCCACGCCCTATGCTCTGATACCATGTTAGAAATAGGGAAACGAATGCAAGAGTAATATTTTTAAAATTTTTTGTTTGTTAAATCAGCATATACACATTGCAGATCTAAATAAAATTTCTGTTTAGAACCAATATAAGAAATACAATGGATCTGAGAACAAAAAATATTTCTGAGCACATAGAATTAGATCTCTGAATACTGAAACAAGTAAAACAGAAAGCGAGAACAATAGATCTAAACTTAAAGCAAGTAAATCAACAATTGAAGCAAATGCAATTGAAACTTATCTCTGAGATTTACTTCTTGAACAAGAAAGATGAGCTTGGCACACATGTGAATGTAAGCCTCTGTAAAATGCTCATATCTAGTTTAGGCTCATGGATCAACCACTTAGGGTTTGATCTCTGTCAAGGAGAACATAGGACTACTTTGCCAAAAGAGAAACCCCAAGTAAAATTAGCAACAACCCCAAGTAGTTTACTTAAACAGTAAACCCCTAGATCTAACGACAGATCTGATATAGAAGAGAGAAGTTCACACAGTCCACAAGTTCCTTTCTCAGAGAAGGGACATCAAGCTATAAACCCCTTTCCTGGCAGCTAGAAGAGGTACAACGGCTATGGAGGAAAACTCAGACTGATGGTAGCGACTCTTGCTCACACGGATCTGAGTACAAAGGAGGGACCGCAGCCCTACAAAAATGTTGACGGCTAGGAGAAGTAGATCTCACCCAGAAAAGGAGACCGACTGCTTGAAATGGCTCTCATTGCTTGGTCTCATACCAAGAAACCCTAGGAGTGTGCTGGGGGCCCTAGTCTACAGCTAGGGTCTTTTCCATCCTCCGAGAGAATGGCTCTTGCAGCTGCATTAAATTCAACAATAAGATAATAACTTCACTATAAGTGCCTTAAAATGGCTTCAAAATGACCAAGAATAATCATTTATTAACATCAAAATACTAGCATTTGTCATAAGCAAGTAAGGCAGTGCATTAATCAACTTTTTCAATTGCTTTTAGATGCTTTTAGTGCTGCAATAGATGGCTGTAGCTTACTTTAGTAACAACAACAACTAAGTTAGTAGATTAGGTTATTCTAATGTTAGGAGTGGTTAGTAGAGAGCTCAAAGTATAGGTTTTGATAATGGTTTTGGTCAATCACTCAATAGCAAGTCTTAGACTAGTGCCTTTAGGGCAAATGGAGTCTATTAGGTGGCAGCAAATGTTGAAGGAAAAGATGATAGGAGAACCAAAGACAAGAGAGGTCAATAGTTGAAGTGTTGGTAACCCAAGGCTTCAACTACCAAACCCTAGGGCGAAAATAGCTACTAGGGTGTAGGTAACCCTAGGCTCTAGTAGTTTTCCTCCTTCTTTAGCTCAAGGATGAAGCAATGACGGCTTAGATGAAGCAATAATGTGCTAGGGTGTTGCAATGGCAAGGCCCTTGGCAAAAGCTTCAAGAAAATCGGCTTCTTGGCAAAATCTAGTAGGTGAAAGCTCTTAAGGCAAGGACAATAACATGTGCTTAGCCTCCTAGGGTTTTAAGCTAGCAATTTCGTAATCTTAATGTAAATGAAAGATAAACATAACTATAACCATTCAATGAAGAAGAATTGCAGAAATCTTACTTACATTCATCAAGAATCATCAAACAAATACCCTAGTTGAACACTTCCACCAAGAAAATTGCCAAAATAGTCCAAAATTAGCCTCCTTCAACAAGTGCGCACTAAATTTCATTCATGTAACCCCAAATAGGGTGCAAATTTCAGACCTCACCAAGTGTGAGTGAAAGATGATGAAAAATACAAGGGGAAAAACCCTTATTTATACAGTTTCAATGACCAGAATTAGGTCAAAAAGGCCAACATGGCTAGTTACATGTAATATCCAGCTTTTACATTAAATGACATAATAAAACCCTAAATCAAGTAGAAAAGGTGATGTCATGCCCTTTTAGGGTGACGTTAGGCCTTTTAAGGGCAACGTTGGCCTCCGGGAGCAAAATGTTAGGCCTCCTTGGGTCTCTCGATCAAACCACACGTGCCACTTGACACACAACTGCCTCCAAAGTGTCCAAAATGTTGGGTGACGTCATGGGTCACATAGGTGACGTCATGGGCCTTCCAAGGCCTACATTATAGTGAGAAGGGCAAGACCCCCCTGGGTCTAGGCCTGCCAGGCTGTCTCTGGTGGAACGTCCTCCTCTCTCTCCGGTGCAAACCTTTGATCTGTCTCTGCCCTTGGCTGGGGTCTCAGCATCCATCTGGTGGGATTTTAGCCTTGTGGAGGTCCGAACTAATCATCTCCCCATGTGTACCTGTCTGTCGGGTGTGGCCTTGCAACAATAAGAAGTACGCCCTCCATGGGCTCATAAGTCACAGGGATCATAGCAATGCCAATAACATCTAATAATCAAGTTATTTAAACATGTGCACGAAACCCCCTTTCTCAGACAAGTGCTCAAAGACGTTATGCTATTCTACAAGCCAAGTTTGGAGGGGACGCTAGGATGTCCTATTGGGCTAGTTCTCATTGGATGTGGGATGTTTCCAGGTGAAGACAAATCCAGGCCATGTAAGTGTTCTCAATTGATGTGGGATGTTTCTGGGAGAAGACCAGAAAGATCCTTTTCCATTCCAGCAACCTACTAAGATACTTGGGCCTTGTCATCTCCCCCAACGAGACCTTCATTTAGAGACCCTAGGTCAAGAGTATCCTAGGGGAGGGGAATCCTAGGTGATGGCCCTGAGGTTACAAATGACTGCTCATTTCCCCGCTTGTCGTGCTGCAACAACCAATTCTCTGGAGTATTTCAACTTTGCAACTTGGGATCGGGTGAGCTCCTCATCTAAGAATATCCTATTGTGAAGGGAGAATAGCTTGCGCTTGGCTCGTAGCGCTCGAAGTCGATCCCCAACTGACTTGAATCAAATGAATAGAGTGGAATCAATTCTAAACCAAGCACTCTCAAGAGTAGTATCTAGAAGATCAACATTATCTCAGAGGAATATGGTGCCCACTTGTATGGGGTTCGAGGAAGGAAGGGGTAAGGGAAGTCCTTTGATTTTTAAATTCAATTCTCGAGATCTCCTGGTATGCTCTTCCCTTAAATTGGCCTGGACAATTTCCTTCCACCTCTGCGAGAGGGGGGGGGGGGGTCTTGTCCTTTCCCTTAACCACCTGTGCCCATTGTTGAATTTGCGACTCTATCTTTTGTTTAAGATTGGCCTATTGAGTTCGGATTTCCTCATGTTTATTCTTGAGATAAAAAAGTTCTGCATGAATGACGTCGTTAGGTGGCTGTAGAATATTTTGCACTCGAGCTTCCTGGAGCAATTGTCTAAGAGATAAGTTCTTTGATTCCACCTGTGAGATCCGAGAAGATAAAAATCTCACTTCGGTTTATAACTGCTCGAAAAGTTTAGTGAGTTGGTAGAACTAAGTAGCAAGTGGATTTGAAGAAGGGGGGACTGTGTAAGTAGAAACCTTAGGACCTACCCGAACTCCGCTCTATGAACTTGTTGTTGTCCTTGTACGCATGTTGCTCCCTGTTTAATCCACTACCCTGTTATAATTATGAAAATCTGCAATGGATAGATTGCTTGCCAATCGGGAAGAAGGCGAAGGGGGTTCAAAGAAGAGGGGGGAAGGGGAAATGGTAAGGAGGGGAGTGATGCAAAGGGTACTAGGGAGGGATGTGGGAGAGGAGGGTGGGGTGGGGGAGGATGAAGGGAAGAAGTGGGGCATCCCACCCCTAAATGCCTGCTTGAGACAGGCTTGGGGAGCCTAAGAACACGAGGGTCATGGTTGTGGTCGAGCTTGGACTGGGGTCGTGGTGGAGAGGTTCGCGGGGGTGCTAGTCTAGCTCAATCGCAGAGGCAAGTTGCGGATGGGTCTGGTCCAGTTTAGTCGGAATCTGGTCATAGAGGTTTGCGGGGGTATCATGGGGTTGCGGAGGTCGAGGTCGTGGTCAAGCTTGGATGGGGGTTGCAAAGAGTGGGGGTCGCGTCGAGCTTGGACGGGTATGGTCCAGTCACGGGGGCATTAAGGGGTCGCGGAGGTTCATGTCGCGGTTGAGCTTGGACGGGGGTCGCGATTGAGCTTGGAACAAAGCCACGGTCGCAGAGGTTTGCGGGGTTATCACGGGGTTGCGGTTGAACTTGGATGGGGTCGTAGAGAGGGTTTAAAAAAAATAATAGCCTATTGGTTTAAAAAACCAGACCTCTAGATTAGATTATTATCAATGAAAAAGAATGTTCCACTAAGTTTTTGGGACAGGGGGCGCGAGAGCGGGGAGACACACAGGGGGGACGTGTGGAAGCACCCCCAAATTTTAGGGAAATGGGGGACAGGGGGACGTTACATATATAGTATAAAAAATACAAAATTTTAAAAATAAAAATAATAATGATAAAATCTCAATAATAACAATTCATCCCATGACTCAATGACTCAAATTCAAATTTAGTAATGAAATATGATATATTATTATATCGTATGTCAAGTGATAACTGAGGTTTGAAGTAGAATTATGGGGTTTGAAGTAATAAATTGTTTTTTCTTTTTTGTTTTTTATTTTTTTGATTTTAAGCCTTAATAGGCAAAATTTATGGGGGGACTTCCAGGAGTCCCCCTTTCGAAGGGGGACACGCAGGTGTCCCCCTTTCAGAGGGGGATACCCAGGAGTCCCCTTTTCAAGAGGGGACGCCAAGAAGCCCCCCTTTTCAATAGGGGATGCCTAGAAGCACACCTTCTGGGGAAACTCGTCCCCCACAATGGGGAAACGTTTCCCCCTACATCTCCCCAAAAGGGGGACGTCGGGAAGTGTTTCCCCAACCCCCCTCGTCTCAGGAGTGTGGGAAACATGGGGGGCACGCCCCCCATCCTGGGGGATGTGTCCTCGTGGAACATTGACGAAAAATGACAATAAGAGGGTGAATAAAAAATTAAAATCAAGCTCGCTGTTCCAATAAAAAAAACACCTACATTGTTTTATGTGCATGAAAATCATGGCAAAATGACAGAAAAAAAGAAGCAAAATGTAGGCAAGCAAAGAGGCAAGAAAACATGCATAAATTTATGAAAAAAATAGCATTAACATGGTGGGATTTAAATACATATCTATGAATGGAAGATTCCACACCGGTTGGCAAATGAAATTGAACCCTTTCTCCACTAAAAAATCCTTAATGGCGAGGATGATGGTGGTTTAGCTATCTTGACAATGATTGACGATGATCACAAGCCCTCCTCCTTCCTTCTCCAATAGCCAAAAAACACAAATGAAGAAAAACAAACTCAAAAATCGCTTTAACCCTCATGGTTTCCGTCATTCGACGTTTTTTTTTTCGATTGTGGCGCGAAATTTCAGCAAAAATCGCAATTTTTTATGGCACAGTGCGATGTCAAGTTTTAAAAAAATCGAGATTTTTTCCATCCGAAAAATCGGCAGCCCAAAAAAGTTGCGATTTTTTGCCACATTGGCAAAAAATCGTTGATGTTTTCAACATTGATCACCAATGAAACCATGTGTATGTGAATGGATTTTGAGTGACTAACCAATAGATCACCGGTGTGAGAATGAATGGTTGTGGGTGTTCACCAACAGTGAAAACAACATGAGAGTCACTGAGCATACAGGTGAGTTCTCATATACTCCTGAGCAATCCAGTTACCCAATATCGACACATGTATATATATATATATATTTGTTGGAATGTGCACGAATGTAGATAAACGTGAGTTATATTTCTCATTAATATGATACAAATATAAATACACTAGCTTGACCTTTGGATTCGTCTTCCAAGAGGTCTCTTGGACTCTCGATGACGGTTTGTTTCATATATTCCTTCATTTTAGTAACCCTAACAGATTACGTTTCCAACATTCCCCCCTTAATCTAAAGGAGTGAATGTGAGTCCAAGAAGAGAGCTGAAATCTAGAAGTGGATAGCTGCCAACGACTCAATGTGCTCTCTGAATATGGTGGTTTTGGGATGACCACAAACCTAATGGCTAGCAAAAGATGATGTCTTCTACTAAATGGTGGTGGTGGTTTAAAGAAAACCACGAACCAGTCCGGTCATTTATGGATGACCACAAACTTTGGAACTTGTCTCTAAGGCTCAATGATTCCCGGAACATTTCCTAAGCTAGCTAGTAGCTGATGTAAGCTGATGTCTTTTGCTAATTGGAAGTGCTCTCGAATGCTGGCTTAAAGAATGGCCATAAACTGTTCTTTAACAGAAGTTGCAAGTCTTCTACTAAATGGGGTTTTAAGGAAAACCACAAACCGTTGTCTAGCAGAAGTTGTAAGTCTTCTACTAAATGGTGGTTTAAGGAAAACCACAAACCAATTTGGTGGTTTCAGATGAACACAAACCAAATCATGCTCGCTTGTCACTTTTGTTTGTTACTGCTCGATTGGTAGGACTTCAAAACTTGAAGTTGGACTGTCAATCACTAATGTTATTCCCCCCTGTGAGGGACAATGTGAGAAGACGTAATTCTTTCCATTGCAAGATGTGTCAATACTCGAGAATGAATTCTTCGATATGATTGATATATCTTCTTGACAATTGATGACCATTGCCAAGAAGTGATCCACCCATAGTGGTTCTTTACACTTGTAGGTTTCTTGTGTTTGAAACATTTGTTTGAAGGATGATTGTGCTTTCCACAATGCTCACAAGGATGAAGATCAAAATACTGATCCTCCATATGGCCAACTCGCTGACAATGTTGGCATTTCAGAATTTGTTCTTGAACTAGAGTAGGTGAATATGAACCTTCTTGTAGCAATCCAACACTTTGGAACTGGATCGGTTTGGTATAATCCAAAATATGAAAGGTCACTTCCTTTTCATATCGGATACATGTTCTATGCTTATTGTTCTCGATTTCTTCCAAGGTCTAATGATTGGCTTGGAAAGAGAGAGCTGAAATTTATCTGCACTTGAATCAGAAGTGGCGTCATTGATTTGATCATGTGTTGGCTGTGTTATTGCACAAGGTTGGGCAAAGCCCGACCCAACGACCAAAATGGCGACAACTTAGAGAGCACCTATGCACTGTCACCTTAGGCAGGTGTTCCCGTCACTTTAGAGGTGAGGTAGTTACCTCAAGGGGGGAAATCTCGGTGACCCTAGGGGGAATTGAGATGGAAAACGAGATGTATGGATGGATGCCCCTAAAGGTCAATTCTAAATGGTAGAAGGAACTTGGAAAAAAGTCTTGGGAAAGGTTTAGGGTTGCCAATGCTTTGAGTGACCTACTGAGAGAAGAATACCTGCCCGAGACACAATGAAAACCAAGTATGCTTGTAATATGTTAGGTGGACAAGCAAGTTAAGCTTTCTGTCCCTAATTGCAGCAATAATCAATGATATATATCAACATATAAAAGATAATAAGGGCTACAAAATAAGTGCTAAAACTCCAATTGAATAAGCAAGAGACAAGCTAGTAAAGACTAGTTTAACTCAACAATAATAGAGAAAGACTTTAGCATAAAAGCAAGGCTGTCATAAAAAGCTTACTGCAGTGATATTTATCAGCCTTATGGCTGTAGCAAACCAAACCTTATAACAGAAAAATCAGCCAATGAAAATCTCTTTAAGCTAGCTCAAAAAGTGCGCTAGTGTTAGTAGTTTGTTAGGGCAAAGTTAAAGCCAATTTCTAGTGTTAGTTTAGGAGTTATCTAAGGTTAGAGAGTTAGATTTCTGCAGCCCTAATGGCTGTAGGTTAGTTTTGTAACAACAACAAGTTTTAGTGGGTGAAAGAGGACGCCTCAATGAGGCAAGATAGCCTAGGGCTCAAGGAACAATGTCCAAGTGAGAGAACTTCAAAACATCAACTTTTCACATTTACCAATGCAACTTTTTATTTCTCCAATGCAACGACTACTTTATTAGGGCAAAGTTAAAGCCAATTCTAGGGTTAGTTTAGGAGTTATCTAAGGTTAGAGAGTTAGATTTCTGCAGCCCTAATGGCTGTATGTTAGTTTTGTAACAACAAGAAGTTTTAGTGGGTGAAAGAGGATGCCTCAATGAGGCAAGATAGCCTAGGGCTCAAGGAACAATGTCTAAGTGAGAGAACTTCAAAACATCAACTTTTCACATTTACAAATGCAACTTTTTATTTCTCCAATGCAACGACTAGTGCCTTTGATTATGGGTTAATGGGGTCAAAAGAAAAGAGCTAGAGCTACTACCTCCTTGGGGGTATAAATGCTCTTATTCCCCGAGGCAAGTAACCTAGCTAGGGTTTAAAACTAAGGGGTGTATGTACTTATACTTAGCAAACCCTTGCAAAACTAATAATTCTATGCTTAAAATTATGGTGGAGCTACAGTAGGGGTGTATGCACTTATACTTCCTACTCAGCCTTAGCACAATCAACCTTGAGCTTGAATTACAAATGATAACAACAAGTAAAAAGTCTTACCAATCCAATAGCAACAAGATAAAGACCTCTAAGAGCTAGTGCATCATCATCATCAAGTCCATAACCAAAGAAACACCATACCATAGCACAAGATAGCAAAAAGCCTCAAGGGTAGTGAAAATTCCAGTCCTTAGCTCTTCACAATAGGAGAGTTATGATTCAAAATGAGATTTCATGATATTTATTTATACAATTTGTCTTTCACATAGTTTGTCCACATTAGCAAGGGTAAAACATAAGATAAGGGGTTCACAACCCTCATCTTACTCCTTGCAACAAAATAATATTAAACAATTCACTTAAAATTCACTTTTACACAAAAGAAACCCTAGATCAAGGTGATGTCACCCCTTTAGGGGGGGTTTTGGCACTTTGAAGAAGTCATTGGGTAGGTAGATGCATGGCTAGGCCTCCAAAGGCCACTTGTCACTCATCCAAACCTTCTCTTGATGGTCTTCAAGACTCCTTCCTTCAAAATGTGCCACATGTCAAACAACACCATCACCACCAAACCCTAACCCTCTAGGTGATGTCAAGCCTCCAAAAGATGATGTTTTGCCTCTCTTAGGCAAAACGTTTGGCATGTGAGGGCTAGGTCATGTCATCCATGATGCCTTCTAGGCCTCCAAAGGTATGTCTCTGTTGTTCGGCATGCGGGCCCTTGGCATCCAACTTGTGGGCTTGAAGCCCCATGGAAGCCCAAGCTAGGCTTGCTCCTTCAAACCTGTCCACCAACAAGGTCCCGCAAAACAAAAGAGTACGCCCTCCAAAGATCTCAAGTCAAAGATATCATGAGAAGTGTAAACCACATCTAATAAGCAAGGCACCTAAACATGTGCATCAAAACTACTTCATCAAATTAAACAAATGCTCAAAACCCTATACAATTGACCAAGTTTAAGTATGGGAGGGGTGTCATAGGAATCCTATTGGTTAAACCAAAGCACTCAAGTAGGGGATGCTCCCAAGGATGGCCTCTCAAGGTTATGTAAAGGGTGATGAGGTGGACAAGGTTTAGACTTCATAGGTCGTTGAGTTTCATGACATACAAGGGCTCGTATTGTCTCATTCATGGGTGCCTTTGTAGAGGGTGTGTGGCACCTTCGTTTGCAATGCACTTTTTCCAAGCCCATCTTCTTGCCATTCTTTGTTTCTTTCATGTTCTAAGGAATGAGTTGAAGGCCATTGTCTGGGTGTGGTGTCTAGATAATGACAGTGTCACTCACAAGTACCTTGTGAAAATGAGAAGACTGGATCGTCATGAGACCCCCTTTCTCTTAGTTGTGTTACTGAGAGTCATTACCTTGGCTTGGTGACCAAATGATGGTAATGTCATACCACTAAATACCCATGATCATAATAGGTCGGCTCGTGATGAGACCTCCTATCCTCCAACTAACCCCTTAAGCATTGATTATCATTTATTCTTGTAGGTCCCCCTTTTCTTATAGAGAAGCATTCATTGCTTTCTTGTGGGATCCCTGAGCGAAACATCTGGAAGGTCTATATATAGGCTTTTTTCTTTTTAGCCAACAACAATCCCTCTGGGCCTTCAACCCCTGCTTCCCATGGAATGAGGTACATGCCCTTCTTGGGTCACTAAAGTCAAAGGACCTAGAAGAGGGAAATATGATGGGAATGTAATGAGCGGAAAGTGGTAAGTATGGTTGGGAATGGTACGATAAAGTTCCAGTGTTACCAACATCGACAACGGGAAAATATCACCGAGGGTCCGAAAATGAAAATATCGGCAAAATCGGGGAAAATATCGGTAAATATCGGAAAATGTCGTAAGAACGAAAAAAATACAAAAATATTCATTTTTTTCAAATTTTTAAATATCTAAAGCATCAACAACATCAAATAAATGCATTTCCACATAAATATGAAAAGAGAACTCATATATAAGATGTATAAGATGTCTAGTAAACTTGAATACATCACAGTCTACAGACCAACACTGGATCATGTCCTGAGTCTAAAGCCTCAAAATATCATCAAAAAATATAATAAGTGACAAATGTATCTCATCATCATGAGTCGTCTACAATGAAATCAAATAAAAGTCTAATGATTTGTTCTGCCCCTTTTACGGGAAAAGGTGATAGCTTTTCCTCTAGAGGAAGAAGCCCTTGGGCTTGGCACTTGACTCTGACGTCCTATAGAAGAAGCAGAAGCTAGACTCTAGTGTCCTCTACTGGTGCTACTGCCAAGTACAACTCCCTCTGTCCGAGTCCGTGAAGATGGTGGAAGACTTTGCTCTGTAACATTCCCCTCCGCCTCCTTCTCCTCTGCTATTGCCCCCTCTACCTCCTGCTGTATCCAATCAAGCATCGATTCCAAGATAGGCCTCTCGGACTCAACCCTCCATTCATCACTAGTGTCAATCCCATCCAACGAAATGGCATCCACATCAGGTGTTTTCTGAATCTGCCTCACCAACAATCGGAGATTGTAGTAGACATATACCATGTCATTGAGGCGCTGGGATTCCAACTTGTATGAGGGCCATAAATTATAAATTAATAATAAAAATATAATTCTAATTCTAATTTATAATGAATTAAAAATTTAATTTGAAAATTTGTAACCTGTTGCGCTTCTTGGTGTGTATTTTATCAAATGCACTCCAGTTGCGCTCGCATCCTGAAGAGCTACATGTTTGGCTAAGCACTCGAATGGCAAGTTTTTGTAGATGGGGTACTCTACCACCATAGCTTGTCCACCAAGCATCTACAACAAATCAGAGAAACATAAGAAAAGACATTGAAATTTGAAAGTTAAAAGTTGAAAGTTACAAAGTTGAAAG
>JZKD02S1775419.1:306132-321185 GCA_000966675.3 Picea glauca
GATGGCTGAAGAAAGGTGGTGGAAGGCACCTGGAAAGGTGGCGTTAACTTCCACCGAAACCAATACCGTATTTGGACTTCACTGGCTCGGAGAACCAAGAGCGGCTTGCTGGCCCGAAATAAATTACTCGTAGGTTGGTAGGTAGATGGCTCCTCAGGAATTAATGAGGGATGGGGGAAGTGAACCGCCCATCTGTAGGAGCCTTGGGCTTGACCACCGCGAGGGAAATCGCGCCACACGCAACCTTGCAAGAGGAAAATGTGTGAGGAAGAAGCGAGAAGGGGGCAGATGCGAGGGAAGGAGGAAGAACTCTGGAGATATGCAGGGTGAGTGATAGCAGAGAAGGGGGAGAGTAACCCTCGTTCTCGGTCACTGGCAAACCGAGACGTAGTCTCACAACATCGTGGTCTCAGCTCGGGGGTGGCTAGTGGTAAATCCGTTGGTAGTCGCTGAGCCTACGGTTGGGTGGAAACGAGCACCCCTCTCAACAGTTGCATCACCTCTGGTGTTATCTCTGATAAGTGTTATTTGAAGTTAATGCCATAATCGCATGTTTAGTTTTATGTGCTTGTAAATAGTTTTGAATAGAAGTGTTTACCTAATGTTTGATTTGTTAGAATGGATGCCTGTATATGCTTACATGCCATAGTTGTTTTCTGCACAAATGATTAAGTCTGGGACATGAGTTCGCTCCACCGAGAATCGTCTTATTTGCTTAGTTTCTCGTAATATTTTGGGAAGGCCCCTTGAGAGTACTCTTTTTCGAGAATTACCCCATAAACCTTGTAACTGTACTGAACCTTACCAGAGACACGATTAAGATCAGGGATAATTGCCTGAGAACCGTCTAAGGGTTTGTGCAATCCTGGTCTGGAACCTTTATGCAAGAAAGAGTAGCTTTCTAAGGTCTCGGGGTCATGGGAGCCTGAAGCTCCGAGAGTTTGAACTTCATGATTCAAGCTTAGAAGGGATAGCAAGATTCAATTATAGAAAGAAAATACCCTATCGCTTGGTAAATGAACGGTCGAAATCCTTTCGGGAATACCCCAAGCCTGTCAACACCGACGGATCTAGAGAAGGAGCGTAGGCGTTAACACCTCGCCCTTTCAGCCTTCAAAATAGCGATGGGATCCTGGACCGTAGATCCCAGGGACCCATCGGAGCTCTATAAGCCGTCGATCTTAACCTTTACTTAGGCGGGAGAGTGAACTCGACTACGTCCCAAAAGTCCCGAAGACATTGGGACCGTCCATGTTGGAGGACAGGTGGCAGAGATCTGACCATTTCGCGTATCGGGGATTCGTGAGTTTGGAGGTGGAAGACCATGCTCTTGGAGTCCCGAGTCGCGAGATCGCGATGTGATCTGGACCGTTGGTTTTTCCACGTCCAGGGAGCAGTGGGAGAGTGTACAGCGTGGGACAGATCTGAGCCGTCAGATCTTTATTAGAAAACCCGACAGCTGTTGGATTTGTCGATAGTTGCACGAGGTTTAAACCCTCACGCATAGAGCAGCAGAGCGAAAGTCCCGAGAAGGAGTTCGTATCGGGATGTTGGCATTCGGGAATTCGAGAGTCTGGGCATTCGACATCAGAAGTCTCGAAATAGCGAAAGGGGATGTGAGCCGTCCATCTACGGGAGGACACGTGTCGCAGAATCATTCGTTTCGGAGATTCGGGCACCGGGGCTCACAAAGGTGAGCGCCTAGCCCTTGCGAGGGGCGAAGTCGGGAAAGAATCTGAGCCGTCCGTCTGCAAGAGGACACGTGTCGCGAGATCCTCCCTATCGGGGATTCAGACATCGGTAGTCAGAGGAGGAAGTCTCTTGACCTCGCGAATGGCGAAATCGCGAGAGGATCAGGACTGTCCATCCGAGGAGAACAGGTGGCAGAGAATCAAGGGATCTCGCGAACTTGGAGGTTGGCGAGGTAAGAGCCCAAAGCTTGGGTGCTCCAAGTCGCGAGGAGTGGAGATAGCCGTTGGATCCAGAGAACGAGAGGACTGTCGGATCAAGAACCCCATCGCCTATCATGCATTCGGGGGTTGAAAGGAGTTGTTTCCGACTTCACGAGTAGCGAAGTGCCGAAAGCCGAGCACGAGAGAACATGTGGCAGAACTTCAAGGTGGGGTCCGTGTGATTTACAGGTGGGCACGCGTCGCCCGGAAAGGAGTCAACACCCTGTTGACTACTCGCGTCTCGGGGATTCGCGAGATAGGAGCAGGAAGGCTCAACGCTCCAACTCGCGAGGTTGCGAGTTGCGAGAAGTGTGAAGAGGAAGTCAACCCTTGCTGACTTTCGCGTCTCGGGGTTTCGTAAAAGAAGAGCCTAGAGGTTCAACCTCTCAACTCGCGAACTTGCGAGTTGCGAGCAAGGCTAGTAGTTAGCCCTAGCCAGTGGTCACGCGTGGAGAGCGCCAATAAGGAGGGGCCATACCATATCGGATTCTCGGGTATCGGCGACTGGTGAAGAAAATTCGAGGGTCTTCGAATCGCGACTCGCGAGGTCGCGAGTTGTGAAAGGTGCTTGCATGTAGGCGCGTATGTGGTCCTATCGAGATAGGGACTAAAGAAGAGGGAGCTAGTGCTTTGTCGTTAAGCGACGGGTAGATCTGGACGGTCAGAATCTGCGCGCCTAGATCTACGGCCAGGGTTTTCATTCCGGAGCCCCCTCGCCATTCTACCTTTAAGATTGGACTCACTTGTATCGCTGAGTCGTGAAACACGAAAAGGCGCTTGGTTTGTTTGGCTTGTGTTCCTAACGCACGATCACAGGGAGATGAACAGGGAAGAACTAGCCTGCGCTAGGCCCCCGTAGGACTTCGGGGATTCTGTCCCTTGAGGAAAAACAAAAATTTTATTATTGCCGTAGTGGGTGTGTTACAAATCCACACTCCAAAATAATTTTATGGCAGCTAAAAACAATAGTCCCTAACTACCAAGATGAAGGATACATAGCAAATATTAAAAAAAAACAAAATAAATGGTACAAACTGTTGCGCATACCTGCAAATGCGCCCTTGCTTGAGAGAAATCAATCCCAACTTCACAATAAATAGGTTATAGTTCTCAAAATCTCTCTCCTCCTCGTCTTTGGCTGAAGGCAAACTCACCCTTTTCTCCTTTGCTCTCCAAACCCCACACTTCACTTGCAAAATGACAAAAAAAAAGTGAAAATCGGGCTTTATTTCTAGCTTTGTCCGCGTGCCGAGATATTTTCGATCGTAGCGCGATATTATCGCGCTATCTACGATATTATCGTGATATTTTCAAAGTGCCCAAAATATCACGATATTTTCCTCGATAATATCGCCGAGACTGGTTTTGCCGATAATATCGCCAATATCGCGATATTATCGCGATGTTGGTAACAGAGCGATAAACCCCTCAAGGGACCCCCAGTGACAAACCTTTCCCAAAGGTTGGCCACCCACTAGGAAATCTATGACACTCACCAAGGTGAAACAAGGTCAAAGGCATAATGTCTAGCAAGCGCTCAATAATCAATAGTAGCTCAAATACAACATGTTCAAATGCCTTAAATATTAGGGTGATTGCCTGCCACAATACCTGACTTGTACCACATGGAGCAAGACCCTTTTGCCTTCTAGAAGCTAGCTAGTGTGGTGGAGGCACTGACAATGGATCAAAAGTGGTGATGGAGCGAGCTCCTGTATGTGTAAGTGGATACTGGTCATGTAGTCTCTCGACACTCCATATCTGCAACCTAAGGGCCTCGAGACGTGATCTCCTTTGTTATCCCACAAAATGAGGATAACATCTGGCTCCTACTTGGAGACATGTGCTCGCCATAGAGTGCATGAGAACTGCAACATCTTCTGGTAGACCTGTGCCTGCCAAAAACTCAAACAAAAACATTAGAGCATCTAGGGTGGTGCTATCACCCTTCGTCCATATACATAAAAATCCCAAATTACTAACCTAGAAAAGAAAATTTTAGCATTTTTTCAAAAATTTCTAAACTAAGCATGAAATCAATATGCAAGTAGAGCAAAACGAAAATGAAATGCATCTAAACTAATATGAGCAATCAAGATGCAAATGCAAGGAAAGCAAGGTGAGCTACCTACTTACCTAGGGCATGGGCCCTGAAGAAGTCATGTGACCTGAACATAAGGTCGGAGAAGAGATCCATCCACTGGTAATGGCATCTTTCTCCCATCCAAGGCTGCCAGATAGTACTTTTCTTTATCGGACTTCTTCTTGACGACGTAAGGGCCAAGCCATGAGCTGTCATCTCTCTGGTCATACTTGGGCATGCCCTTTTTCTTGTCCCACACGAGCGCAAGACTTCCTTCATTGAAATTGATGTTAAGGTATGTTCTCAATGTATGGATACGAAGGAGGCTCTGTGTTAACCATCCTTTTTATGGCTTCTTCACGTTCTTCATCTTCTTTCTTCAAAATTTGGATAGACCCTGGCTCTTTGCCATGGTACTTCGCAAGTTTCTCTTTGTATTAATCTGTCCTTGGGAGGAGCATATCTATGGAGTCTTCCTGCATAAAAGGCAACTCAGATGGATCATACTCAATAATCTGTCGAGGCACATCGTAGTCACACTCATTGACATAATCAGGGCCATTAGGATCCATCACATGTTTATCATTCTTCTCCTGTATCTTACCTTTTCTATCCATTCTTTATCTACATTCTCCTTTATCTTACCTTTTCTATCCATTCTTGTTAACTACGTTCTCCTTTATCTTACCTTTTCTATCCTTTTACTTTCAGAATTTAATATTACCATTAATTACCAAGGTGACACTCCTCAAAGCACAATACCCTATCTCTGTTTTTTAGCATGAACAGGGTGACATTTTCCTATGGGTCCCATGCTCCTCTTGGGCACTTAGGTGGGCTCGGAAACTTCCAAAAAAGTGCCTGAAACATGATTGGAAATGGCCGAAATGCCTTGGAAACACTGCTGGCCATACTACACGTCGTTTTGAGATTTGGAAACGTCGTATGATACGGCCGGTGGCGTTTCGTACCCATTTTGGTGTTTCTAGACGTTTTGGGTATTGGGATGTGGCCAAACTAGGTGTTTCCTGCAACTTAGAAATCAACTGTTCACTTCATAATAATTTTGTCCATAACTTACTCACACAGTTAACCTTAGGTCTACAGGGCTTTTGAGTTGTCTAACTATTTGCTCCTACTTTATTCATCTTCATTCCTGGGATGTTAACCTACCTTCTAGCCTAGTCATTTCAGGTAAGTCTCATTCAAACTTTATTTGGCTCTAGAGATTTATGAAATGCTTCTATCATACCCAAGCCTCTATGAACATTCTCTTGCCTTTTTTGTAAGTATAATATGTTTGAAAAAGTGATTATTGTCCTTACATAATATCAGATCTAATGAAATAGGCAATTGCACCCGCTTTTCGATTGGATGAAGGGGGAAAACATTCCTTCTAGACACAGAAAAAAATCCTTTTGATATTTGACCATTACCACAGACAAGAGCGAGTTTTCTACAACTATGCAGATACCAAGTGTGAAACCTAGCTCTAAATTCATAAATTGGAGCATCAGTTCACAAAATCCCGTTTAAAGTTTAAACCCATCATATGCCTTTTTAAAGTAATAAAAAACTTCTTTCTTTTGTTCCGATCTCAACCTGTCCCTTCGCATGCATAAATCAAACTCTACAGGATATATATTATATGTCCCTTTCACAAACCATTGAAGTTGTTACTTTCTGAAGGATTTCACACATTTGATGGACAATGCTGAAAGTTCCAGTTTGGTCTGGAACAAGTGCTTTTAGATTATTTTCTGTAAATAGAGGTCTAATTTCAATTGCTGATTTGAATAAAGTCCTACTCAATTTGTGTTACTTCATATCTTTACAAAAATGGACATTTCTCCATTTTTTGAATATTCATCTCATTTGCAGTCTTGCATTCATTTTTCTTCATGCCAGTTCATAATACTTGAGGCTTTTATTGGATATATTTCTGGTTCAAAGTCTTATTATATGTGGAAGGTTTGCTTACACTTTGTAACGGGTTCTTATGATATCAATTTGATTTGATGTTATGCCATTCCACAGAGAAGGCAAAGGGTCCTCTATGTTTTCTGTCTGCCTGCTATCATGAAAAAGGCCGTGTCCAAGTCTGGACTCGACACACTCGTGGAGTTAGAGGAAGCCTGTTTGGGTTTTTGAAGGCATTTGACGGCCATCTGAACATGGTACATAACGTAGCCTAGATGAGAAGTCCAATCCAGCTAATGATAATTTCTTTTTCCACTGATAATACAGAGTATTTTTTTGCAGATATTGCAAGATGTAGAAGAGGTATATACAGGTTAGTTATCCCTTGTAACTGATGATTGTTTTTTTCAAAGCTTTGGAGCTTTAATGATTTTTCCAAGAATTAAATGAATGACCAGTACAAGTTCTAAATTCTAATTATTGTGGTTTAGTAACATGGACATGCAAAAGCAATGGTTAAAGAGTCATAAATAATGAAGCTACAATCGTAAAAGTTTTTGTAGGATATTGAGATTGTCACTTTTGTTAGCTTTTTCATTGTTTAAGAATATTTGTGTATTTTGACTCACTATTTATGAAACTATTTCCATGGCTTACCTAAACTAACATATGTGTCAAATATCCAGTTTACTAGAATAGTTTGCAACATTCCTTATACTAGATTTCTAGATGTTTTTTTTCCTTAGATGTTTGCTTTTGTGTTGCAAATTCTCGAGAGTTGAAACCCTAGTTCAAAACCCCCTATCCAACACAGTGTTGCACAAATCCCCCTATTAAGGTTGCAACATCGATACTTGTAAGTGTATATGCTTAGGAGGCTTGGATGCTATGTTACTCCAAGTTTCTTACACATTGGAATGCGTAGCTAGTATGCGTGGAGATGCCCCCCCAAAGTTCAGGGTATGACAGGGTACAGTGGAGGCACAAAACACAGTGGACCTTGCCCCAAATATATAAAAATATACTGAATTATTGTTTTGATTAAACTTCCAAGTTTTAAACTAAACATTCTTCATTGAACAAATAAAGTCATGAAAGAAATAACATGATGACATCATTATCCAAGGGAGACATTCGGAAATTGGCTGCAAATGCGAGTTTTCTGCTCCAAATGATTACTGACATTGAAGGAATGTCCAACACTAGTAAAAGATGAATAACAAATGGTGGAAGTATATTGATTTAGGGTTTGAACAGGTTTTAATAGAGGGTAGAGGATAGGTGTACGAACTAGGAAAGGGTGGGACCGATTAGGTTTTATTTTTCTGTTTTTTTATATTCTCATTTTTTTGCATGGAGCAGACCCACATGAAGGGGATGCATGGATGTCCCTCATCCCACATGGTATGTCCAAAGCTCTGGAATGTGAAGCATAGGGATGGGGACGTACCACCCTGTGTTCTTTGGGTACTGTTATTGCAGGATTTGTACTTGTGCAAAGCCCAACACAAGTCCCCCAAATCTGCGTAACTATGGAAAATCCTACCACTGTCACCTTAGTAAGAAATTCCCTCGTTTTAATGATGGAGGATGTGCACCACAGGGGAGGCTTCCCCAGTGACCTCAAGGGATCAAAGTAGCAAGTAAAGTAGTCAAGCCTCCCGCCCCCTCTCTTGATCACCTAAAGATTTGTCTAGGTCAAGGTAGTAGAAAAAGATTGAAGCTGTTTGAGTACCTGCCCGAAACAAGAACAATTTACAACATATATGTAATAATTTCCAAGCTCAAACATGCAATAAATATCCTTGAATACAATAGACAATGAAAATTGCAGTGGCTGGTACAAATTTGTAGCAGTACACCAGTCTTATAACAACAATATGAATTTGTAACAGCAGCAATAAAAAGAGCTTAGAATCTCAACAATTGACAAAGAAAATAAAGCATGCATTACATAGAACATTATCCAATTGTTTGAGGGAAATTCTGAGCAAGTTAAACCACCTTTACAAGAATGTATGCAGCAAATTAGAGTGTATTAAGGTGGCTGTAGCAAACTTTTGCAACAGCAGCAAGTTTATTAGTGAGTTAGTGAGTGTTGGTGTTAGCAAAGTTAGTAGAGAGCTTGAGAGAATTGAAAGAGAGTGTTTGTTGATCAATTTCACCAATAAAGAGCTGTAGATTAGTGCCTTTAAGGGCTATGGAGTCATTATAACAGCAATATACAATAATGCTTGAAGATTGAGATAGCAAAGACTTAGAGGTAGGGCTTAAACTTGAAGGCACTAGCACATTAAGGACTTAGGGTTTAAGCCTTAAAGAGAAGGATTGCTAGAGTGCAAGCACTTTTGGGCTCTAGCAACCTTTTCTCCCTTCTTAATACTTCAAATAAGTCAAGAAATCAAGTGTCTAGGGCTAAACTCCTAAAGTGTTAGCGCTTTAGGAGTCTAAGCCTAGCAAGGATTCCTTCACAAATTTTGGACAAAATTAACCTTGTGAGAGGATGAAACACTTATGCTCCTCTCTTAGGGTTTCACCAAGCAAGACGTCTCGCATGAAAAAGAGAAATTACCATGAACATTGATAAGACAAAGATAAAATTGCAGAAATTTCATCCAAAAATCAGCAAAAGCATCCACAAATTGATCCTCCAAGCAAGTCGCATAAGTGTAGAAGAGAGAGATAGCCAAGCAGGGAGAAAATTTCAGACTTGTTCTCACAAATGGTGAGGAATGAATAATGAAAAATGAAAATGAGATGGTCCTCTATTTATATGAGCCTTGAGGCCATCTAAACCAATTTGTCCACTTTAAATTGTCAACAACAAATTAGAAGAGGGTCGACCCCCTTCATTTGCCTTTACATTTTGAAAAAATGAAAAATACATGAAATACAACCCTAAAGAGGGTGACATCATTCCCTAGTAGGGTGACGTAGGGCTAGAGAATGCGGCGTCTAGCCTCAATGAGTGGAAAGTTGGGCCTCCAAAGGCCATGTGCCATGATCTTGTGTGCAAACGTCCCATGCCATGAGCCTCCACTTGTCAAACCACCTCTGGAACCACATCATCCATCAAACCCTAGCCTCCAAGATGACATCAAGGGCTAGTAGGTGACATCCTAGGCCTCCAAAGGCTACGTCCAAGTGGAAGAGGGGTGCAATCTCATCCTTCAATGATGCCAAGGTGCCTCCAAAGGCAATTTCCTCCACCCTCAAGGTGCAACACTCATCATCAATGGTCTCCCACGTTTGGGGCATGGCATCCACCCCGTGGGATTTCAAGCCCCTATGAAGGTCCAAGTGGCATAGTTCCTTCATGCATAGCTTTCACCCGGTAAGGTCCTGCAAAGACAACGAGTACACCCTCCAAGGGTCCACAAGTCATATGAATCATGTCAAGTCAGCCACATTTAATACAAGAACAACCCAAACAAGTGCTTTAAATCCCCCTTTTCAAATTAAACAAATGTTCAAATACCTTATAAACTTTGCCAAATTTAGGTATGGGAGGAGTGTCATGGTGCCCTATTGGATAGGCCAATCCCCAAGTCAAGGAATGTTTCCCAAGAAGACCCTATCTAGATCATGCAATGAGATGAGGTGGAGTGGGGAAAGACTCTTGGGGATGGGGTTCTTGACATATCAAGGGTTCATATTTTCTCATTTATGGGTGCCTTTGTGGAGGGTGTGCTACATCCTTGAGTTCCCTTTATTTATAATGCAACTTTTTTCCAAGCCCTTTAATTTCCTTTTTACTAAGTTCGAACATTGAGTGCTATGAGCAATGGAAAGAAAAAGAGCACCGCAATGCCACCTGAAGTTAGAACACATCGAGTGCTATATGCACTAGAAATTAAAGAACACTGCAATGCATTCGGTGACCAACTTACTAGGATGCCATATCAACCACCAAGGTGAAATTAGGCAAAAGATATAATTTCCAAGCAAACGTTCCATAATCAAGAAAGGACTCTTTTCAACATGCTTAAATGCTTCAAATATTAAAGTGACACTTACCACGAGACTGGACTTGTTACCTCATGAAGCGAGACCTATTGTCTTTTGGGAGCCATGCCGGTGTAGTGGATGTTGCTCTGCTGCAAATGATGACGATGGTGAACTATGGCGAAGAAGAGGGGCTCTGTGGGTTGTGCTAGCCATTTGGCTCTCGACACTCCATGTTTGCTACATGCGGGCCTCGAGACATCAATCCTTTGTTACCCCCAGGCAGGGGGGTAATAGGTACCTTGTTGAATTCGGTATGGCTCAACGATACCTCAGATGTAGCCCACGTCCCTACTATGACGTCCATATCTGGGACATGTAGCCAAGGTGTGGGTTGCATCGCTGTGTAACAATGCTTGGATGTGTAGGTGCATGTCACTTAGTCCAACAAGATGACATTGGAAGTTGGAGATAATCATATTGGGTTTTCACTTTGAGTTATGGGTGAAGTTTAAGGTTGTCTTTTTGACTTGCTTTAATGGCTGGCCCAAGGTAATCCCCATGGGTTTAGGTCTATGTTCACCAAGAGAAGTGCCTGACATATAGTTGCATATTTTTCTTCATAGGCATTTCAATCCTCTCAGTGCAAACAACCCCCGTGAGGGAAACATAGTAGTCAATGGTTCATAGGTGTGAAAGAAGTTGAAAATATCTTTTAAATGTGAAGACCACTTTACCACTTTGAACTTTTTTGATTGCATTTTTATGACCAATGCCTAGCGACACCTTTAAAATGCAACTTGCTTCATCTTAAACAAAATTGTGGTTTTTTCTTTAAAAAAAAGATAGCTCCAATACAACCCCAAGGGTTAGCTAGATTGGTAAATGCTCTTGTGCTAAGTCCACAAAGGTCTCAGGATCAAATCTCATGAGGTCCTTTGGGGTTACCAGTGGTCTATGTAGTTGGCGATTGATCCACCTTCTATCAATTCTAGGGAAGAAGGGGGAAAGCTTTGCGAGGGATGATATGGTACCAACACCCCATTTGTAATGTTCCCAAGCCAATTTTTTTCGCTTAGGAACACTAACTTACTCCTGACTTAACTGTTTTACTGTTGTGTATGCAGGGTGGCCACTGATATTTCGGCCTTAGGGTTTATTTCAGTTATTCAGTCATAGTTTATTCAAGATGCATTCAATACATATAGATCTCAACAATACACACGATATGGAACCACAAACAAAGATCTGATCTTTTATTATGAGAAAGCAAGCACCTGGTACAATATAGAAGCAGATCTGGAATAACTTCAGATGGCTTCAATACAGGATATGAGTTGCTACAAAAAGCTCTTGGAAATGCAAGATAAGCCTCCCAAAGGCTGAAATGTAAGATGAACGCTCCAATACAAAATCTAGGGTTTGGCCTAACCCTCAAGCTGCTGGTACGTCCTGCTGAAGACTATAAAGACCAAGGGTTCGACCCTCCTGAAGAAGAAGACTTCCAAATGCCACCAAACTCCACCAAGAGATAGATCAGGGCAAGGGTAATCCCTTCTTGAAGTATGAAGCCCAAATATTGATTTCTCCTCCTCCAACTGCTGAAACCCTAAATTGGTACGACCCTCCTGAAACCTTGAATATGATCAACAATTCGGCCTGGATGAATGAGTCCTCTGAATCACTAGAAACTCTCTAGGATGATAGATCGGGCAATCACAAACCCCGAAGAGAAGTTTCAAGGTCAGATCTGAGGTAGAGCCTCCTGGTCTCTAGATATGAGAATCACTGAATCACTAAGACATCCTCTCTCCTCCAAAACTGTCCCAACCTGCAAATAATGATCTAGATGTAGTAACTCCTCAAGAAAGCCTCCAAACTGATGAGCAAGGTCCTGCAAGCAAAACCCTAATGCTGGAATCTCCCAAAGTCGTCTCAATAAGCTGGATCAAACTGTTCCTCAATCAATGATGCACCCCTGTTGGAAAACCCTGAATAGTACGGCCCTGCTGCTCTCCTGAATGGATGAAGGAACCTGTGATGAGTGTAGAATGGTGTGGGTGGAGTATTTCATCCCCGAGACCAAGCTTGGAACAAGTGAGTGGGATCTTTCACCACTGAGTTGCTCTCTAGGGTTTGTAAACTCAAAACCCTCAAAATTGTGTGCTCAAGAGCTCAACAAGCAAATACCAAAATATCCAAGATGATTGAATGGTGCACCCTAGCCTGTCCTTTATACTTTTTTTCTGTTTCCCTATTGAGTTAGTTTAACCCCTTGGTTTAACGCTAACTCAACCTCCAACGCTCTAATTCTTCATTGAGTTACCTTTTTCTTCTTTTTCCCTTTCTTCCTAAGTCAACTTCAAAATATAACATTAGTTTGGTTGACTTTTCCCCATGCTGTATGAGACTATTGTCTAGTGGGGATACCTAGACCACTAAGTCTTCCCAGACCTCTTCATCAAGAGGTGGAGGACATTACAGTCTCCCCTGCTAGAAATTGCTTGTCCTCAAGCAATTCCAAACTTGTTTCTCGTACCACCTGCTCACTCTCCCACGTGGCATCCTCAATGGGTAGGTCTTTCCATTTGATCAGATATTCCTTTATGCTTCTCTTGCGGAATTGCTTCTCACGAACCTCCAATATCTCCTCGGGTACAAGCAACAGCTGCCCCTCTTCATCTAGAGGTGGTAGCACTTCCAATGGAGTGATGTGTTGGCCGATGGCCCTCTTCAGACATGACACGTGGAAGACATTATGTATCCTGCTACCCTGTGGGAGTTCCAGCGCATAAGCTACGGCCCCTACTTTCCTGTTGATCTTGTAGGGCCCAAAGAAACGTGGTTGGAGTTTTTCTGCTCCACTTCTTTTTATAGAAGCCTGCCTGTACGGTTGGAGCCTCAGGTAGACTAAGTCACCAACCTCAAAGGTGCGTTCAACCCTGTGCTTGTCTGCTTGGACCTTCTGCTGGTTCTGTGCCCTCTATAAATGATCCTTTAGTTCCCTGAGGATATCCTGACTCTGCTGTACCCAATCCTGTACCATCAGGGTCCTGCTGTCACCAAAGGCAATCTCTACGAAAGAGAGTGGGTCATAACTATACAACGACCTGAATGGGGTCATACCTATGGACATGTGATGGGTGGTGTTGTAGAAGTATTCCCCTAAATGCAGCCATCTGACCCATGCTTTCTGCTGCCCAGCTACATAATTCCTGAGATAGCCTTCCACCCATTTGTTGACTATCTTGGTCTGCTCGTTCGTCTGAGGATGATAGCTAGTACTAGGATTCAAGGCTGTACCAACTAGCCTGAATAACTCTTGCCAGAATGTACTCATGAATCTGCTATCCCTGTCACTGACAATGGTCTTGGGTAGGCCGTGCAGTTTGAAGATCTCCCTGAAGAATAATTCGGCCACCTGTGCTGCACTGAAATCTGTAGCAATGGAGAAGAAGTGTGCAAACTTCGTCAACCTGTCCACCACTACGAAAATGCAGTCTTTCCCCTGCGCCTTTGGCAACCTTGTGATGAAATCCATAGATATGCTTTCCCACTTGTGCTCTGGGATGGGTAGGGGTTGCAGTAGTCCTGTCGGGTGAGTGTGCTCATCCTTATTCTCCTGGCAAGTAGTACACTCCTTGACGTGCCTCATCACATCCTCCTTGAAGCTCTTCCATGAGAACCTCTCCCTCACCTGCCTGTACATCTTACCAATCCCTTGGAGACCTGTCATTGGTGAGTCATGACATGCCTGCGACACCTTGGCCTTGAAGGTCGATTCAGTAACCAAAAATATTCGACCCTTATAATAGATGAGGCCATCAATGATCCTGAAGTTATCGTCCTGTATTTGCCCGTCCATTACCTGACAAGCGAACTGATTCTCTGAATATTCCATCACCAAGTGGTCCTTCCAATCAACAGACACATTTGTCATGGCATAAATGGATGGCCTTCTGGACAGTGCATCAACCACCACGTTGTTCTTCCCTTTGACAAACTCAATGTCAAATTCATAGGCCTGTATTCTGCTTACCCATTTTTGTTGCCTTTCATTTAAGTCCTGCTCCAATAGGTACTTAAGGCTGTTATGATTTGATTTCACCACAAACCGTGCACTTACCAGGTATTGTCTGTGTTAATATTATGGTAGTTGCGGGAGGTATTTACCTCCACGTGTGGACCTGACGAGAATAGAAGACTCCGGAAAGCAAGAGAAGACCCTAATGAGTTGGCTAATAACCCTAGAAGTCTTGTCGGCTCAAGAAGATAATTTATATTAGGTTATTAGCCTCCAAGAGAAGAAGTCTGCCAGAAATAATATTAATATACTGAACAGACACATATCCAAAAGGAGAAGTTGGCCCCAGCAAATCTGGCAGAACTAGTATAAATACAGGGCGCTAGTTCTCATTTGACAGCATCTCAGAATTGCAGACAACAAGTGGTGCGCACTGCAATTCCTAGTTTGGTGCGCACATGTGGAGGAGAGCTACAAGTGCAGCTGCTGCAGCTAGCAGTTTGGGTGTTGGCTAGGACTATCTCTTGGCTAGGGTTTTGCCTATCTGATAAACTATTGTTGGTGCGCTATCCTTGGAGAAAGATGCGCTACACCTTGTTTGGCTATCTAGCCTAGGGTTTGCTTCTGGAGTAATTCTCAGTCAAGGTTAAGGTGCTCGGAGGGTGGCTTCGGCCTATGGTTGGGTGACGAGGGTATCATCAATGGTAAAACGAGCACACCATCTTCTATATTCTAACAGGTGATGGCCCCACACCCCTTCAGTCAGCCTAAAACGCTGGAAGGAAACATAGCCGCTAGATATTGAGCTCGTTGAGGAACTGCCGCTAGGGTTACTAGTAGAAGCAGCTTCCAAGACACTGCAACTAGGGTTACTAGCAGGTGCAGTTGCAGAAACCCTAATCCTCTTGTTGAGGCACCTTAAATGAAGGGCTTGATCTAATCTCCGGATAGATCAGTGCGCCCTAGCCCAACGCATCTCCTGGCACTCTCAGAAGGCCAAGATGTGAAGTTTGGATTTCTGGTCAAATCTAGGGTTTGACCAAGTCAAGCAAGCCATGACGAATTCTATGAAGTCTGAGAACAAGTTAGATGGAGCCTCTAACTTCAGAGCGTGGAAGACAAGGATTGA
>JZKD02S1775419.1:325203-339062 GCA_000966675.3 Picea glauca
GTTATTAGCCTCCAAGAGAAGAAGTCGGCCAGAAATAATAATAATATACTGAACAGACACATATCCAGAAGGAGAAGTCGGCCCCAACAAATCTGGCAGAACCAATATAAATATAAGGCGCCAGTTCTCATTTGACAGCATCTCAGAATTGCAGTTACTAGTTTGCTGCGCACTGCAGTTCCCATATTGGTGCGCATGTGTGGAGGAGAGCTGCAGGTGCAGCTACAACAACAAGAAGTTTTCAGTATTGGCTTGAATATCTCTTGGCTAGGGTTTGGACTATCTTATCATCTTTTTGTGATGCTCTATCCTTGGGGAAAGGTGCGCTACCCTTTGTTTGGCTATCTAGCCTAGGGTTTGCTTTCAGAGTAATTCTCAGTCAAGGTTAAGGTGCTCGGAGGGTGGCTTCGGCCTATGGTTGGGTGACGAGGGTATCGTCAATGGTAAAACGAGCACACCATCTTCTATATTCTAATAGTCTAAATTTGGCTAGAGCGTGCATGATGGCCAGCATCTCTTTGTCATAAATGATGTAAAGTAACTCAGGTCCCCTGAGTTTTTGGCTCTCATAGGCAAGAGGGTGCCTATTTTGCATAAGTACGACCCCAATACCTTCTCCTGAGGCATCACACTCCAAGGTGAAAGGTTGGCCGAAATATGGTAGGGCTAAGACTGTGCATGTGCTCATCCCCTTTTTCATCTTGTCGAATGTAAATTGGGCCTCCTCATGCCATTTGAAAGCTCCTTTCTTGGTCAAATCGGTCAAGGATGCACAAAGCTGAGAGAACCCCTTGACAAACTTCCTGTAGTAAGTGCACATTTCTAGAAATCCCCTTAATTCTGTAAGGGTCTTAGGTGTAGGCCACTCCATTATGGCTTGAATTTTCTCTTGATGTACCTGTACCGCCTTTGCTCTGATGATGTGTCCCAAGTAAAGAGCCTCTGTCATTCCAAACTCACATTTGGACTCCTTAGCATACAATGACTGCTTCTCCATGATAGACAAAATTTGGTCCACATGTCGAAGGTGTTCCTCCCACGTCTTGCTATAAATGAGCAAGTCATCAAAAAATACCAAGAGATGCTTCCTCAACTGTTTGTTGAAGACATGGTTCATACAAGATTGGAACGTGGTTGGGGCATTGGTTAACCTGAAGGGCATCACTAAGAACTCATAGTGACCATAATGACACCCGAAAGCAGTTTTTGGGATGTCCTCCTCCCACATTTTGATTTGATGGTAGCCAGAACGTAGGTCAATTTTTGTGAAATAGACAACCCCATGCAGTTCATCCAGTAGCTCATCAATCCTTGGTATAGGATACCTGTTTTTGATTGTTTTCTTATTTAATGCCTGTAAGTCAATGCACATGCGCATGATTCCATCCTTTTTCTTGACCAACACCACTGAAGAAGCAAAAAGGCTGGAACTCGGCCTGATGTGCCCCATATCCAAGAGCTCTTTGATTGCCTTCTCTATCTCGTCTTTATACTTCTTCGGATGCATGTAGGCTGTGGTGATGACTGGTTTTGCTCTTGTCTCCAACTCAATGATGTGCTCAAACCCCCTGTCTGGTGGCACCCCTGGGGGGGATAGGTCCAAACACTTTGCTATGTTTGTTAATGATTTCCTGGATTTCTGGTGTGTAGTGAACCTTTCCCTGCTCGTCCACACGTGCCGAAATTCTGCATTCAGTTGCATATACTATCTCTTCTCTCTTGAATATGGCCTCCATCCTCTTGGCCGTAACTACCTTGGCAGTGTTACCTGTCATGCCTCGGAGCACTACCTTTCGTCCACCCTCTTCTATGAAAGACATCTCCATGGTCTTGTAGTTGGTGGTGATAGGCCCCAACGTATTGAGCCACTGAACTCCAAGGATTATGTTGTTATCCGGAAGGTCCATCACATAGACATCCTGTACCAACTCATGCCTACCCAATGTAAGCTTCATGCCTGGAATGTACCTGTCACATGGCATGGTGCTCCCACCTGCTACCCCCACCTTGAACCCTTCAAATTCAACCGTGGGTATATGCCTCCTTCACAACAATGCTGAGTCAATGAAGTTGTGAGAAGCTCCCCCATCAATCAATACTGACACCTTTTGCCCCTGCAAGACTCCTCATTCTAAAAGTGTTATAATTGGGCACTCCTCTGATGGATGCCAAGGTGGCTTTCTCCTCAGTCGTACTGTCCTGACCTGTGGTCTCCTCCTCCCTCGTCTCTGTGGTGTTTGCCTCCATATTCTGGATATGGACGAATTCCTCCTCCTCATTGTCTGAAGTTACCTCTATGTAGTTCACTTGGCCACGACCCATGCATTTGTGTGATGGGTTCTATGGCTCTTTGCAAGTGTAGCAAAGTTGCTTCCTCCTCAATTTCCTTCTGGTGTTCTCATCCAACCTGCCTCTGCCCCTGTTAAACCCCCTTGGGTCATGTCGTCCTGGGTTCATTGGAGGTCTCTGATCTCTTCCTCCTGTGTTGAGAGGTGGTCTAGGTACAAATTTCGGCTTGGCAGTTGGTCCTAGGTTTCTCGTCCTCCAAATAGCATCCTGTAGGTTGGTAGGCTTAAAAGCCTTTACCCAACCCTTCAAGGGTTCCATTAGCCCCTCAGTGAAGAGCATCATGAGTTTGGTCTGTGATACGTCTTGCACCATGACCGCTATCCTCTGGAATTCCTCAATGTACACCTCTAGTGCTCCTGTCTGTTTGAGCTGTGTGAACTCCCAGAAATGTATCTTCGGATCCCCTTGATCAAATCTGTCCATGAGTCTCTAAGTGAACTCTGTGTATGCCACTATTTGATTGTGGCCTAGTGTGGTCAGTCCATGATACCACCAATCATGAGCTTTGCCATCCAAGTACATGGTGGCAAACTTGATGGCTTCCATCTCCCTCATGGAATTAAGCTGCATATAAGTGTCCATCTTCTGTACGCATGCCTGTGCTGTCATCTTGGTCGTACCATCAAAGTAGGGAATCTCCATCTTCCCTGCTCTGCGTTCAAACTCATAATTGCTCTTGTGGTTCGGTCTAGGCTTGTTTCTGAATTTGAGTTGACAGTATTGATCCAGGGACATCTGCCTCTGAATCATCATATCCAAATCATTGTACTCCTTGGTACACCGTGTCATCTGCTCAACAAAGTCATCCACCTGTTCATGCTGTGCTTGTTCATCTGTGAATGCGGGTAAGTATGGTCTAGGGGTAGCCCTGCTACCCATCTATCCATGTGGAGTGCTCCCTCCATGGGTTCCCTCGGACTGATGATAGGGAACATGTTCTGGATTATACCTGTTTCCACCGTGTGATCCACTAGTCTCCCTGTTCTCATACGTCTCTGGACCTTTCCCCTTGTGAGTCATCTGCATCAACAACTCGACTATCCTTGACTTGTTCTCATCTACCTTCTTCAAGGTCTCAGTGATTTCGACTTGTCCTCTGTTGTTTGCATCATAGTTCTCTTGCAAGTGGATGACCAATTTACTTTCTGTTTGGTTTATGGATTTATTGAACTCTTGTGCTAAGAAAGCCAAGCCCTGGGGCTCACCGTCATCACCCGAACCCTCCATCTCGGCCTCTGTTTCACTTGTTTGTTTCTTCCATTGGCCCATATAGATACCACTGTACCTCTGCATGCGCTAATCCTCACAGGATGGGAGAATTAGAGCTCTGATACCACTATAATGTTCCCAAGCCAATTTTTTCGCTTAGGAACACTAACTTACTCCTGACTTAACTGTTTTACTGTTGTTTATGCAGAGTGGCCACTGATATTTCGACCTTAGGGTTTATTTCAGTTATTCAGTCACAGTTTATTCAAGATGCATTCAATACATATAGATCTCAACAATACACATGATATGAAACCACAAACAAAGATCTGATCTTTTATTATGAGAAAGCAAGCACTTGGTACAATATAGAAGCAGATCTGGAATAACTTCAGATGGCTTCAAGACAAGATATGAGCTGCTACAAAAAGCTCCCGGAAATGCAAGATAAGCCTCCCAAAGGCTGAAATGTAAGATGAACGCTCCAATACAAAATCTAAGGGTACTACTGGGATTCCTTGATAGGGGTAACGTACCATTCTCGTCCATACTTCACACATTCCATCCATGTTCCTCTCGTTGTCCTATCTTCTGGAAATGGCTGTTACATGTACACCAAAAAGGTCCGTACTTTCATCCTCCTATGAGAATAAGGGGCTAGAATGCCCGAGGTTGATGTAACTGGTAAAGGAATGGAAAATGAATTCGATGACAAATGATAAAATCAAAAGCGAGAGAATTAGCTTGAGCTCTACCCCTTCGCCATGAGGCCATCGCCCCAAGTCCTAATGCACTAAATGCATATCAAATTAAAAGGACTTAATAGAATCTTAGTAAAAGTAAATGCATAAACCTAAAAAGGGTTTTGCAAAGCAATAAATGAAGAATCAAAAGGAAAGAGTAGGGGTTTGGAAAGACATATTGCCGAAGAAAGGGTAACTCAAGCACCAAGCACTCCCTCTACAAAGGCGCTCATGGAGATGAACCCACACGTGGCCTTGCATGTCAATGACACTATGATCATGCTGGAAACCCATGCCATGCCATTCACTTATGCTTACACTTTGAAGGGTTTCTTAGGAACTACTCCTCTACTTGGGTATTGGCACACCTAATAGGGTATTGTGATGGTCCTCCCATACCTAAACTTGGCAAAATACATAAAGTCTTAAGCTAGTGTGAAGTTTGAAGAAGATACCTAATGCAAATTGCTTACATGGCTTTTGTATTAGATTGTGGCTTACTTTGTATGATTCTAATGACTCTTGTATCCTTGATGGATGGTTTCACTTGACTTTTCTGAGCCTTGCTCGATGAGGATGCACCCCTCGATATGGTCCTTTGGAGGAGGTTTCATGATGACGTCATGCACTGTATGGAAGATGTTGCACCTTTGACGATGAGTGTTGGGTCGGGTGATGACTTGACATACTCCTTGATACCCTCTGACACCTCTTGGACCTGGGATGTTGCACACTTGAGCTAGGATGTTGTTTATGCAACCTAATGTGTCATCCAGATGGAAGGAAGCCCACACACTTGGACGTTGCACCCTTTTGAGGATGTTAGGGTTTTGTTGGACCCCATTGCCCTTGATGATGATGATGTACCTCTTTGGAGATGTTATGGACCCTTTCTTATGATGACGTCATGCTTGGACCTTGGGACGTTGCACATATTGAGGATGACGTCATGCTTGAGGGTGATTTGATGCTAGCTTGAGCTGACCTGGCATTTATGATGACGAGTTGGCACCTTTTGATGATGAGATGTGACTGTATTGATGAGGGGATGTGACTTTTGATGTTGCTTTGCACCTTTTGGTGATGGATCTGACTTTTGGAGCTTTCATACCCCTTGAGGAGATGACATCACCCTCCTTTTGTCTTCTACTCACACTTGTGGAATTTTGAGAGGACGTTTTGATGTATTAGCATTTTATCTTTATTTTGGAGGATATTTTGGGGGTCGGCTTGAGACCTATCCACTTTGTATCGTGAATTATTATGTTTTTAGGGACTTTTGGAGAGATGAGGTGCTAGGCTTGTCTCATATATATAGAGGAGGGTTTCCCCGTTTGTAAATCATAACTTATCTCATGGAGAATCACTTCTAGCACTTGTTTAGTCTCTTATTCATCATGGAGAACTTATGCGCACTTTCTTGGAGATGATCTAGCGGATACTTTTCTAGTTTCTTGTGGATGATTCATTGTTAGGGTTTCTTTTATGCTCATTCATTTGACTAGTAAGTGTTCTTTTCAAGTCTTTTATGGTTTATTCTTGATGTATTAAGTATATTTTTTATCAAAGTGGTGATAATTGCATGTTATCTTGTATTTTCTTGGATAAAATCTCTCTTGAAATCCTAGGAAGGTTTGTAGTGGACTACCTTCCCTTGTTATCATTCATTTAAAGCTTGTTGAAGGACATACAGGTATTTCTAGGGTTTGTAGTGGACTACCCTAGTCTTTCTCTTGTAGGTTAAAGTTCTAGTGTTTGTAGTGGACTACTCTAGGGTTTTGACCAAAATCCATCTTGATCTCTTGCTAAAGGTCTTTAGAAGACATAGGATGACCTCTTAGGGTTTGTAGTGGACTACCTTAAGTTGCTCTTTTAAAGGGTTATACCTAGGGTTTGTACTCGACTACCCTAGGGTTTAATTCCTAAGTCTTTTCTTGCCTTTTCTCTTCACAGAATTCACATATTTGACTCCATATGTCCAAGGAAGCTAGACGACGCTAGTCTTTTCTCTTGCAAAGTGATCTTAAAACTGTAATCTCCTTCCTCCTTTGACGTCTTATGGTAGATTTAGGCTTAATTACATTCTCTCTTTATTTCTTAACCATTTGTAGCCTAACTTCTAGGGTTTGTGGCATTCTTTACTTTAGAATACTCTTTAATGTCATTTAATGCATGATTAGGGCTTGACGTCTTGCACAATTGAAGTTGTTTCATGCCATTTATGTTTTAGTAAGCATTTGTCATTTAAAGTTTAGGTTTTATCTTGCATTTCATCTCTCTCATTTCATCTTCATTGATTTTAGAGCTAATATATTTCTGCTGTTGTAACTTGTTTTATTGCTGAAGTAACCATCTTTTATACAAGTTTTATAACAACCATATCTTTTCTTTTGATTTGTAGTGTTTCAAGGCATTTATTTGACTTGTTTGACCGAGTAGATATCATTTATTATCTTAAGACACCTCAGACACAAATTCCGGATTGCTTTACTCAACCACCTTGTTTACCTTGAAACCTTGATCCAAGTGGTGGTAGAATTGAGTAACCAAGATAGGAGGCCATAGACTTTATCTAATCTTGCTATAGGATTCCTTAAGGTTGCTAGGGAAGCCTCCCTTGTGTTGGATCTCAATTCTTCACTAAAATGAGGGAAGTAATTGCTAAGGTGACAGTGGCAAATAGTTCCATATGTTACACTTGTCTTGCTTTTTGTGAAGGCTTTGCACAAGTGCTAGATTGGGTGATAACATATACCATATAGGTTTTTTAGGGAGTGTTGACCAGCTATTTCGATTAGGGGGTCAACGTCATATACCATGAAGATATGTACCTAGTGGTACAACCTGTTTGAAGACCTTTGGCTCAACAGGGCAATTTTTTCCCCCGACATGTCTTTCTATGTACTCGGAATGTCCGCTCCCCTACGTGGGATAATATTGTAATATGCTAGCATGAGTCAATTTTTGTCTAGTTACTTAGGACTTTGTCATTAGGGAAGTCCTTTCATCGAGTGTTTTTTTTCCTCAGGTAATTAATCTTGCTTAACTGCAATTTTAATTATCCTTCAGTTTTTCACTCACATAAATTCTCCAAAGTGGTGAAAGGTGTTCTAATGATCGAGCCCTATGGATGACTAAGGTTTAGAAGTGTTGTAAATGACCATGCTAGACATCTCCTAGAGTCTTGTGGAATTCCGTTAAGTTTTGATAGGATTCTTTAAATAATTAAAATTCCCGCAAACTGGGGATTTTTAATTATTTTTGATGCAAAAAGTAAAAAAGTGGTTCTTGGGGATTTTGTGTAGGGGTATGAGTACTCAAATCAAATGGCAAGTGATTCCCTACACCCTTGGACCAAGTTTCAGCTCATTTGGACAAGTTTTGCTAAGTCATTGTCCATGAGGAGTCAAAGTCAGTAAAAAATCAACATGTAATTGGCTAAATTAAAATAGCCAAATTTTGTAATAGTGACTAAAGTCATGGGAGAGAGTGGGAAAATGATTCCTAATGTATTTCCTAAGTTGGGGAAATGATTTTCCACTTAGAAGAACCCCTCTTACTAAGCCAACAACCTCAAGTTGTCATTTCCTAAGAAGAGGGGTGCCTCCCTTGCTCATGAAAGCATGGGAAATAAAAAATAATGCAAGAGGGCCCCCAAAACTTTGGGTTTACCCCTCTTTGACCCTAACATCATTTTTGATGAGTGGGAAAGGTGTTTTCCCCCTTCCCCTTTCCCACTCATCCCTCAAGCCTCACCCACCTCACTAACCCTAAAAGTGCGCCCCCCCTTGAAGAGACACTCCCCCCTTGGATGTATGACACTTGGAGCTCATCTAAGTGGGGTCTCTCCTCTTCCTCATCTATAAAAGAAAGCCTCTCCTCCTCGTTTCATCATCAATTCTTAGAACAAATCTATTATGCCAAAATTTTTCCCATTCTTTTCCCTCTCTCTCTCATTTTCTCATTGTAAATCTTGCTGCAAGTATTTGGAGCAACATTTTGTGGATAATAAAGGAAGCTTTGGAGGATCTATTGTGTGCATTGGGAGTCTTCTTCATGCTCTTCATGGTGTTCTTGTGAGGTGGTATTGTGCATTTTATTTCTTGTATTTTCTTGCATTCACTAGTTCAACTTGGAGACCCAAGCAAAGTATTTTGCTTGGGAATAATTAGTAGTAGTATTACTATTAGTTTTGTGGTAGTTTCTTTCAAGTCAATCAAAGTATTTTGCATGCTTTTTAGATGCTCTCACCTCCTTGTGTCTTGTGTAGCAAGATATATACATATTTGCAGGTCACTAGAGGATTGGAGGAGTGATTTTCAGAGTGGGAAACTCACTCATTCAATCAACCAAAGTTTCCATTGTTTTCCTCTTCTTGTATCCACCATTTTCCTCTCTTTCATAAGCATTCTTTTTCTCTAAAATAGTCATTGAAAACTCACTTTTATATTCAGATTTCTCTATTTAAATTTATGTTTCATTGGACTAACAGAAATTAACAAGATTCTTGGTGTTTGTAGCATTTTCTAGCAAACATAGTTTGCTGATTTTTATGCAGATTTTCAACAAATCAAGTGGAGTGCTACTTGTTTTCGGCCCCAAAACATTCAAAGAAGTTTCCTAAAGCTTGGGTGCCAAAACCCCCTTCATTTTCTTCTTCTAAAGCATTGTAAGCAACCCAAGAGTGTCTCTTGGGCTTGCCTTCTCTCAAGTAAATACAAAAATCTAATATTGTAATAATTTAGGAAATATTGCCCACACCTTGCAAAGAGATTGGCCTGAGCCATCCTTGCAAAATCGTGAAGGCTAGAGTTAGATTTATTTTCCTTGCATTTCTTTTATTGCACCCATCTTGGCCGAAACGGTAGGCTAGTCCTCCACTTGTGCCATTGTTGTGGGGTTGCTCTTTAAATTTCCAAGTCATTTTAATTCTTTTATTACACCCACCTTTGCCAAAACGGTAGGCTTGTCCTCCACTTGTGCCATTGTTGTGGGGTTGCTTTTGCTTTCTAAAGTCATTTAAATTCTTTTATTACACCCACCTTGGCCAAAACAATAGGCTTGTCCTCCACTTGTGCCATTGTTGTGGGGTTGCTTTTGCTTTCCAGGTCATTTAAATTATTGCAAAAGTAATTATATTTGTGTTTCACCTCTGCCCCATATTCCCTCCCCTTGTCTCCTAGTGGATCTTGGGTAACTAAGAAAGGGCATGGGATTGGAGTTTAGTTTAATTAGGCATCCAATTGTTATTGTTTCCACCACCAAAAAGGGTGACTTGGGAGGCTACAGGGGGTGTAAGTTGGGGACGGCTTCAAGGCACTAATTATCCTCCTTGCTTGAGCACCCAAGCATTCCGGATTTGACCTGTGGAGCTAGGGAAGGACCTTGCTTGTCCTTCTTCTTGAGCACCCAACAATTCCTTTTGGTTGAGGGGATAACGATTTGGGGAAGTCACATAGTCTAGGCTTGTATCCTTCACATTCTAATCCCCCTAATTCAAGAGAGACTTAAAATCTGTTAAAATCAACCAACTACATTCACAACATTGCACTTCAAGTTTAGCTATTTACTTTCAAAGCAATCTCATTTTTGTGTAATTCTATATTTCATGCAATTTACTTTCCATGTGATTTTACTTTCCAAGCAATCTACATTCCAAACAACCTCTTTCATTGTGGATATTTGCATGTATTAAAGATTCTTTATTGTGGTTGTAAACATTCTTATGTTCATTTGGAAATAATTGTCTAAAGCTAATAGTCGCTTCATTATCTAATCCATTGTGTAAGTATTTCACTGTCTAATTTATTGTGTAGATATTTCATGTCTTATTCCATGTTGTAGATATATTTAATTGCTCATCTCAATAAGCAAACTTTGGACATATTTTGGGCATTGGTCTATTTTATTGTGTTATAAAGAAAAGGATTGCCTGTCATTGAAAGAATTGCATTTGCATTGTGTGCTTGTCATTGGGTTGGGTCTCCCTAATAAAAACCAAATTAACTCCTCGATCATTTATTAAAACTTTGAAGATTTTCAGGTCCTATCAAACTTTCCTTCTGGGTTTGTCTTTGATCACAGATTGGCTCTAAGTTTCAACTGTTTTCTGAAGTGTTTGCTGCTGTTTTATAACAGCCAACAGTCCAAGAACTTATGCTGATTTGTTATGGTTATACTTGCGATTTTGGGTGCTCTAGCATGTAGTTTTAGTGACTAGATGTTAGCACATGTATACCAAAATAAATATAATACACCTATAGATTTTTACAACTGAAAATAAACAGATCTAAGATACTAACACATGCATTTTTGTACGCAGGTATTTTTGGTCAACATGACCCTAGATAAAACCCCTTCCGGGGAAAACCAGTTTGGGATATATATGTATATATGAGGAAAGCAGAAGATGGAATACAAAAAGTACAATATATGATAGAACCTGATACAATAGCAGCCCAAACTGAGCTGATATACAGGCCCAAAGTCACTAAGTGTGCCTCACATACAAGCTGGCAAAACCACTGAAACTGCTCCAACTGCAAATTGTGAGCTCAGATCTGGAAACCCCTCCATAGGAATGAAGCTCTGTTGAATGGCCTCCCTCTGCAACTGATCTCACTGCAATCTGATGGCTAGAAGTTCTCCTACAACTGATGTGCCCCAATCTGGCAATGTGCCCTCCACAAAAGTAGAACCTCTCTCCTAAATAAACAAGACAAGTAGTTGGTAGCCTCCCTCCATGAAAGCTAGCGCCCGAGCTCAAGCATCCTCACAAAACTGACCTCATCCTCATCCCCCAAGAGCTCCTCTCACAATGAACAAAAGAAGAATGAATGCCTCCTTCACACTTTGCGCCCCTCTTCGACATGCATAAGGAAACCTAAGATATGGATGATGGAGATCATCTTATCTCCCATCTAATCAATGGTTGAGATCTCCCCATAAATATCTAAATCAATAACCCACTTTGGGTTAAGTTTCCTAAGTCAACTTTATGTCTCTAATTCACACCCTTTGCGAATTAATAATCACTTTTAGGCCAAAAATGACTAAATTTCACTTTAGGCAAAAGTACAAGGTACAAAGTGTATAGTCCATCCCACATGTGCTAAGGAGGTCACAAGCACATGGAGAACACCTCCCAAGGTACAAAACTCAACACTCCCTCTTACCGAGGAAGGTGTTCCTCACCAAGCCCATCTTGTCTCTGAAATAGACATGCTTTCCTCGTGGCAGGGCCTTGGTGAGAATATCTGCAACCTGGTCATCTATAGATACATACTGCAACTGAACTGCCCCTCTTTGAACCCAGTCATGAATGAAGTGGTACCTGATCTCAATATGCTTCGACTGGTCATGAAACACTGGATTCTCAGAGAGTTTTATGCAACTCTGATTATCACAGTGAATGATAGTCGGTGACATCTCTTGACCAAATAAACCAACCAGCATCTTACGAAGCCAAATGGCCTGACTGGCTGCCATATACTCTGCCTTGGCCGAACTCAAAGCAACTGACTTCTGCTTCCGGCTGAACCAGGAAACAAGTCTTGACCCCAAACTGAAGCAGCACCCTGAGGTGCTTTTCCTGTTAGTAGCACATCCTGCCTAGTCTGAATCTGTGTAGCCAACCAAACTGACTCCATCTCCCTTGACATAGTCTAGGCCATAGTCCACTGTCCCAACAACATATCTCAAGACGTGTTTTGCCCCAACCATGTGAACACTCCTCGGCTCAACCATGTACTGACTAAGAGTGTTCACAGGAAAACAAATATCTGGTCTGATGTTAACCAGATACATGAGCGAACCGATCAACTGCCTGTATACCGTGGCATCCACCAATTGGCTATCTGAAGCACTAAGCTTCTTCCAATTGGTGATCATAGGTGTAGACATGGGTCTGCAGTCCTCCATCTGAAACCTGCTCAAAATATCTGCTGCATACTTCCCCTGCTCGAGAAACATGTGACCCTCCTCCTGCCATACCTCCATACCCAGAAAGTAGTGCATCAATCCAATATCACTCATCTCAAACTTTGATGCAAGTCCCAACTTGCACTCAGCTATGAGATCCTCGGCTCCAGTGATGAATAAATCATCCACATACAAAATGAGAATGAGCGTGTCCTCACCCCAAATGATGAAATAGAGGTTCAGATCAACATCGCTCTTCTCGAAGCCCATCTGAAGCAAATAAGTATCAATGCATGAATACCAAGCTCGGGGAGCTTGCTTCAGACCATATAGTGCCTTCCTTAGAAGACACACATGAGTCTCCCTGTCACTCACCCAAACCCCTGTGGCTGCTCTATGTACACCTCCTCAATAAAGCCATTCATAAATGCGGTTTTCACATCCATCTGGTGAATGTGCCAACCCATCTTTGCTGCTATGGCAATGATAGTCCTGATAGAAGTGTATCTCGCAACTGGTGCAAAAGTCTCGTCATAATCGACTCTCTCAATCTGTGAGAAGCCTCGCGCCACAAAACGAGCCTTGTGTTTCTCCACGCTGCCATTTGCAACATCTTGGTCTTGTACAACCACCTGGAAGTTACAACTGACTCCCCCACTGGCCTTGGAATCACATCCCAGACATCATTGTGCACAATGGAGTCATAATCCTCTACCATGGCCTCTCTCCAGACCTGATGGTCCACTGCCTGCGCAAAAGTCTGTGGCTCAGTATCCTTGATACTCATCACTAGTGCCAAATATGCTCCCAATCTAACTAGTGACCTGCTCTCTCTGATCTGGCTCTTGGGCTCCCCTACATTCTCCCTGGCCTCCTTCAGGGTCTCCTGAAACCATCTAGGTCTCCTCTTCCCTGAAGCGGTCAACGAAGAAGTAAGGTCTCTCTGCCCAAGAGTGACTGCCTCAGGACTCGTCTCAACACTCTGAGATCCTGAAGTATGTGCTCCCTCTGAAGTCTGTGCCCCATCTGACTGAACATGCTCTAACTGTGACCCTGAAGCTGTGCATGGTGACCCCATGGTGACCCTGTCACCCCTGATACTGGTGTACTCGAAATCTGAGGCTGTGCTCCCTTTGAGACTGCAATCGACGACTTTGCATCATCCTCAACTCTAACTCTCGACTCAAGAGATCTCGCAAAAGCCCTATCCTCCTCAAATCTGACATCTCTGCTCACCACCACTCTCCTAAGTGGCAGAATGTAGATGCGATAGGCTTTCGACATCTCTGAGTATCCAACTTGTAAGGTAGCTAGAGAGGTAGTGGGGGGGCCAGAGGGCCCATAGTGATAATAGTGGAGGCTATTCAATGTAAGGTGGACCAGGTTCACTATATTATTAAATAAGGCCCATTATGGTAGCTAGATATAATAAATGGGTAGTTAGATATAATAAATGTAAGAGGACTTTTTAGAAGGTTCAAGAACCAAATACTTGCATACAAAAATACTACAAGGATTCAAAAAACAATATAGAAAACCACAACTTTATTATAGAAACCCTTGAGGTAGGGCAACACCATACAATGGATCCTATTATGGAAGGGATCCTCTCCTGTTCACTTGCCTCTTCGAGGGGGC
>JZKD02S1775419.1:339112-354295 GCA_000966675.3 Picea glauca
ATCTAACTACCCATTTATTATATCTAACTACCATAGTGGGCCTTATTTAATAATATAGTGGACTTAGTCCACCTTACATTGAATGGCCTCCACTATTATCACTATGGGCCCTCTGCCCCCCCCCACTACCTCTCTAGCTACCTTACACAACTAGAATCCCCTGCTGGGCTGTGGGGTCTAGCTTTATTCTCCTCTCCGAGGGGACATGAGAGAAAGTCAAGCACCCAAAGATCCTGATGTGCTCGACATCGGGCCTCTTACCAGTGAAGGCCTCCTCATGAGTCATCTTCCCCAAAATCCTGTGGGGGCTCTTGTTCTGCAGGTAAACTGCAGTAGCACATGCCTCTGCCCATAAGTACAAAGGCAAACTTTGATCATGCAACATGGATATCGTTGCACCAATAATGGCCCGATTCTTCCTCTCGGCAACCCCGTTCTGCTGGGGGTTGTAAGGTACGGTCATATGTCTCCTGATGCCATGCTGTGCACAAAAATCTACAAACTGTCTCGACGAATACTCTCCCCGTTATCCGACTGCAAGAATTTGATCTTCTTTCCCGATTGGTTCTCCACAAGAGCTTTGAACTCTTGGAACCGTGTGAAGACCTCACTCTTGGCCTTCAGGAAATAGATCCAAGTCTTCCTTGAGTAGTCATCAATAAATGTGGGATAGTACTCACAACCACTCAAGGACCTCCGAGTCATGGGCCCACACAAGTTAGTGTGTACTAAATCTAGTATCCCAACTGACCTGGTGTCATTGCTGGGGAACCATGCCTTGGTAAACTTACCAAGCACACACCCTCTACACACATCCTGATGCTCAATACTGATTTGTGGCGCTACGGTCACAACATCTCTCAGTTCTCCAAGAGCCCCATGATGTAGGTGGTCCATCCTACGATGCCATAACTCACATATCTGTCTGTTGCTGTCGTTACTCGCTGCCAATGCATGAAGTGGCTGGAAAAGCAATTTGAACAGTTTCCCATCCCTCACTCTAATCACCTGTCTTGAGGCTAGTGAAGACCCCCGAGGATGAATCAGTACATCGATGCCTCTGAATGTCACCTCAAGACCTCTATCCTAGAGGGTGGAAACTGAAATCAAATTCTTCTTCATCCCAGGGACATAAAGAACGTCCGTGAACGATATAGGTGGCATGCCATCTCTCTAAAAGGCAACCGTGCCAACCCCTGCAACTCTGACCACTCTGTCATCTCCAAGAGAAATCTCAATCTGACCTTGGTGTCTCTGAGATCAGAAAAATGCTCTTGAAGTCCAGTCATATGGCTCGAAGCCCCGCTATCAATATACTAGATACTGGGTGCCGTCTCAACTGAAGTGCAACATATGAGGAAAACACACTCTCTCTGAAACTGTGTCTGAAAGTCTATCTCCTCTGCTGTAGTTGCGGTACCACCCTTCTTCTTCTTCCTGTTTGGGCACTGTCCAACATAGTGCCCAAACTTCTTACAAACAAAGCACTTCACTTTGCTCATATCTATCCTCTGACCACTACCTTGACCACTGCTGCTCTCTCCTCCTCCACTCCCCTGTGGTGGGGCCCCAAACTTGGGACCCTGCAGACCCCCACGGTCGGCCTTCTTCTTGGCCTTTGTCCAAAGAGCAAGATCCTCCTCACCCTGAAGAATCTGCTGCCGCTGTCCAAAAGCCTCAGCTGAAAGCCTAATCTCCTCCTGAATGAAGTCATCCCACATCCTCTCCCATGTAGGCATGACCTCCTTGGCAACTATGCCACGTACAAATGGACTCCATGGTTTGGTGAAGCTATTCATAGCTTGCCTCACCAAAGAGTTAGGATCAACAACCTCTTCGACGGCTCCAAGCTCGTCTTTGATCTGAGTGTAATGACCAAGGAATGAAGTTACCGACTCATCCTTGAGCATGCGAATGCCCCTGAGTTGGTCATGAAGAACCATCTTCCTGTTCTCATTGGAGCTCTCATACAACTTGCATAGAGATGCCCACATCTCGTATGCACAAGTCTTCCTCGTCAAATGGGGTATGATATGGTCACAAACTGCGTCACAAATAGTTCTCTTCGCCTTGTTGTTCCTTTTCCCGAACTCTGCCACCAAGACGGGAGCAGTGACAGGAATGGGGGGAACAATTGCCTCAACTATATCCAATAGCTCGAGGTCCTCTAAAACGAAGATCATCCTCGCCTTCCAAGGCGACCAATTGCTAGCCCTTGCTAGCCTGTCCTCAACTCGCATCTGAGATGCTGACATCTCTGCCAAACTGCTATCCCCAACTGATGCTCACACTGCCAAGGAAAACATTGTCTCACTCCTGTCAACATAGGTGTGAAAAGAGACAAGTGTAATCTGACCTCACTCCTAACAAAGTAGGTGTGAAAAGAGGTCAAGTCAAATCAACCTCACTCCTACTGCGTAGGTGTGAAAAGAGACTGATGAGAAGTGTCCAAAAACTACCCAACTTTCCTCTGCAAAAATCTTCCCTCTAATAACCACTGAATGCGTCAATGGCTGTTCTCAAAAATCTGCCAAGAAGATGTATATGACAGCCAACAAAATGCTGTCCCAACTACTCAAAATTTCAGCCACCTCCTGCTCTGATACCATGAAGATTTTCGGGTCCTATCAAGCTTGCCTTCTGGGTCTGTCTTTGACCACAGATAGGCTCTAAGTTTCAACTGTTTTCTGAAGTATTTGCTGCTGTTTTATAACAGCCAACAGTCTAAGAACTTATGCTGATTTGTTACGGTTATACTTGCGATTTTGGGTGCTCTAGCATGTAGTTTTAGTGACCAGATGTTAGTACATGCATACCAAAATAAATATAACACACCTATAGATCTTTACAGCTGAAAATAAACAGATCTAAGAGACTAACACATGCATTTTTGTACACAGGTATTTTTGGTCAACATGACCCTAGATAAAATCCCATGGGGAAAACCAGTTTGGGATATATATGTATATATGAGGAAAGTAGAAGATGGAATACAACAAGTACAATATATGATAGAACTTGATACAATAGTAGCCCAAACTGAGCTGGTATACAAGCCCAAAGTCACTAAGTGCGCCCCAGGAAGGTGCACCCCACATACAACTTGGCAAAACCACTGAAACTGCTCCAACTGCAAACTGTGAGCTCAAATCTGAAAACCCCTCCACAGGAATGAAGCTCTGCTAAATGGTCTCCCTTTGCAATTGATCTCACTGCAATCTGATGGCTAGAAGTCCTCCTACAACTGATGCACCCCAATCTGGCAATGCACCCTCCACAGAAGTAGAACCTCTCTCCTAAATAAACAAGACAAGTAGCTGGTAGCCTCCCTCCATGAAAGCTAGCGCCCAAGCTCAAACATCCTCACAAAACTGACCTCATCCTCATCCTCCAAGAGCTCCTCTCACAATGAACAAAAGAAGAATGAATGGCTCCTTCACCCTTTGCGCCCCTCTTTGACATGCAAAAGGAAACCTAAGATATGGATGGTGGAGATCATCTCATCTCCCATCTAATCAATGGTTGAGATCTCCCCATAAATATCTAAATCAATAACCCACTTTGGGTTAAGTTTCCTAAGTCAACTTTATGTCTCTAATTCATCCCCTTTGTGAATTAATAGTCACTTTTAGGCCAAAAATGACTAAATTTCACTTTAGACAAAGTCAAAGTGAAATTAGACAAAAGTACAAGGTACAAAGTGTATAGTCTATCCCACATGTGCTAAGGAGGTCACAAGCACATGGGGAACACCTCCCAAGGTGCAAAACTCAACAAATTTAACTTAGTAAAGTAGGGTCTACCCCCTTTGGCTTCCCTAGGAGTGAGCCTAGACGGAAGAGGTCTAGATCGAGGTGATAGTGGGTCTGGACTTAGGCTTGTGCCTCTAAGGACACACCAAGTGGGTTGGAGACTTCTCCACGTTAGTAGGTGTGTATAAGGATGACAATAGGGAGCACATGCATATTCAACATCCAATGGAAGTTAAAGCAATAATAAACTTTATTAATAAAGTTGCACCAGTAACAAACCTCTTTCAGTAAATATAACATCTCACATCACATATTTATAACACCCGATGTTTTAACTTCCTAATCTTTACATATTACATCTTACATTTTGGTCACAAGTCACAATACTAAGTTAGTAACATTAAAAATTAAATCAATGCACATGCTTATACATATATATTTGTGCGTTGACATTATCCCAGCATATGGAAATAGATAATTACCTTAGTTCATAGTTAAAACCTTCCCTATAAAAGCTTCCTAATAGTCTGCCATAAAATCCCTAAGTTTTAGATTAACGTGGACACTATAGGGTGAAAATCTAATCAGTGAGAGATATGTTGTGATCTCGGACATATTGGTTATTATAATGTTGGAGACCAAATATTTATTAATGCTAACTATCTAAAACAACATAATTGTTTGTATGACAAGCATGCATAGGTCAACACCCTTGACATTCATTAGATGGCTTAGTGAGATGGTTAAGCAGTGAGCTAGCATCAATAATTTCTGAAGACATTATTGGAACATGCACAAGCGGATTTCAGAGAGAAACAAACTGATATAAATCCATCGAGTATGATGGAAGTATATCTAAAGAGTCAAACTAAAAGTGGAACCTCAAATGCCCAAAGCAGTTAGGCATCCTCATCTGACAACAGCAATATCCAGCACATGAAGATCCAGTAGAAACCAGCAACAGCAGGGGCAGTTTCCTCATATGTTAGATGAATTGTCTAGGGTCCAGAGGAGAGGAGACACCATCCTGGTGGACAGTCATCTCAAGCTGACCTTCTGGGATATAAACACTGTTTAGGAAGTCCATTAGTGGTACCATTCAGTTCTCTGAAGATGTGAGAAAAAGAGATGATAGAGAACTTGTCTTTCAGTATCTTCACTTGTTCCAGAACTGACTGGAAGAAAATATTGTTTGAAGCAGAAATTCCATTGATCCAATCAATGCAAAGCTTGGAGTGACTATAAACTTGTAAGCTTGATAGATCTTCCTCCAATGCAATCCTTAATAATGCTGCTAGGGCTCTTCAGATATATTTTTTTCTCAATTATTAAAGAGAGGGAAAATTATTTAAAAATCATTGTGGTTCAAACTTTAGAAGTCTAAATATCATGAAGAAAACTAGAAATGGTTTGAGATATATGAATCCCACCGTATAATTGTTTCAAAGCCCATGATATCTTGAGGTTCATGAAGACCACTGAAATGGAGATGTGTAGGGCAAAGAGATGACCAAACCATGTGTAGGGCAGAGAGATGACCAAACCATATGTTGAAGACGATGTTAAATTTTGAAAGCGATTTTTTATCATGTCCTAGACACATTTCTAGCCCAGATTTTAAAGATGCGAGAAAAGAGACAGAATGCATATGTGTGAACATAGAAATGTAATAGATGACCCAGCACACATAGATGCATGTTAGAAAAATTAGAGAAAATTGAGATAGACGCAAAATGAAAAAATATCTCATGTGAGGCATGTTACCACATATGTTGCATGGGGGATTTTGCAGCAGGACCCCATGGTCGCTTGACAGTGTAAGGGCAGTGTGCATGACCATATCCTGGAGCACAGGATTCAATCATCATGCCCCTGGTGACATTTTCATCATTTGAGGCATATTGGCGGTTCCCTTGGTGGTGTATTGGGTTAAGAGGGTGTACCACATCACCCCTTTCCCACCCTTTTCAGTATTGTGGTCATATTTTGTTCTACGGCAGCTTCATCATGATTTACATTCATATTGAAGGCGTTTTGCATGTATTTGGGTGCTTAATAGCAGGTTTGCACACATTTCATACTAATTGTGATTAATTGATAGGTTTTCCTAAGTTTCGACTAAGGTTCCAGGATTAATTATTTAGCTATTTTGGCTATGGGCCCATTGGGAAAAATAACTTCAAGTGTTGACCATGATGAATGGAGTGGGGTGCACCACTTTGGGCCCACATCTAAAGGGGGCAATGCATCATTTGATCATTCTTGAGCTAAATGAAGGGGGCACACCCCTCAAATGTGAGTGGAAATTAATTCATGAGTAATTTTGTAAAGAAAAGGATAAGGTCTGTAACTAAGTTTCTAAGAGAGTGTCTTAGACCTCTCTAGAAGCTTAGTCCCCCTCCCTGTTGGCACAAAATTCCGCACTTGCTGGAATGTGAATAGCTATGGATCAGCAAGCCAGAACTTGGTGTAATTCTAGGAGAAAATGCCCTAAGTGTCACTGGCAACTCTCCTCTCCGTTTGGCTGGTGCGTGCCAACCTCAGGGGGGGGTCCCTAGGTTTTCTTCCCGCTGTTTTAGACCTGCAAATCTGCAATATAAACCAGAAAAACAACAGCAAGAAAGATACCTTTTGGCTGCGATTAAACAACCAAAAGGGGTAAGTAATGTAATTTTGAATTTGATTGGAAGAAAACCCTGCAGCGTTAGCTTTAAATGTATGGAAAAAAGGGAAAAAGAGGCACTATTACAAGGATGAAACACCACAACAATAGGCTAGAACTTCTAATAATGCGTAAAACTCAATCACAATACCAACAAATCTGACAACTTGATACCGGCACACCGAGATCTTATTCCTGCTCTTGCCAAAGGGCTGATTGCACCACAGAACACAAGTACAAGAACTGCTTGAGTAATGATCCCTTATACCAAGACTTGAAGCTAGAAAATAGAAGGAAGAATGGAAGAGAGAGACTCCAATATATAGGGGAATGAAGGTGCCTATGAATGGCCAAAATAGGAAAGCGCATGAATAATAATAGAGAGCGCATGAGATTGGTAGCATGCACACATGTGGAAGAGAACGAGTATAGGCACTAATTAAGGAATCAAGTGAGAGATATAGGTGCATGGGATGAAAGAGTACATGCGCTAAAGAGATAAGCGCATGAGAAGAGGGAAGAATAAACGCATGAGATCTTTAAGTGGAAGATAATGGGATGTGTGGGAGTGGGAGACGTGCATGGGAAGAAGAAGTAATGCGTGTGGGAATAATGAAGAATATGCGCTCAAGGGAGAATGAGAGGGGAAAAGGAATACGTGGGAAAGGAGAAATGGGGATAATGCACATTAACTAGGGAGAATGCGCATGAGTGAAGGGAAACACAGGGAATTGCGCTAAGGAATAGGGAAAGAGTGCATGGAATTAGGATAATGTTTTAGGAAATAGGGAGTAAGGGAGATAAAATAGGGAATTAGCGCTAGATAATAGGGATACATGAGGAAAAATAGGGAATCGGTGCTAGAGATATGGATTTAGGAAGGGAATGTGCAAAGATTTAGGGAGTAATGCGTATGGAAAAGGAGATATGCGTGGAGAGAAGAGGAGAAAGGCGAGTTAATTAGGGATTTTAAGTGGGAAACAATATGGAGTGAAGGAGTGGATAGGAAGTTAAGAAGAGGAAAAGTGAGTGCACATGAGGAGGAAGAAAAGACGTGTAAATGGACATGAATACATGCTTAAGCCAAAATAGGAATTTAAATGGATGTGAAAACACGCTCATCCAAATATAAAGAATTGAATGACGACGTGTGGATTTAAGAAGGAATTAAGTGAAAATGTGTGGTGGAGAGAAGGATAGTGAAGTGGGAGAGAGAGGGGAAGTTCATCTTCAATCAACTCAAACACGCAAACTTATAACTTTTGACATTTGCCAATTCACATTAGCTAATTCAACTAATGCATGTGCCTTGATTTTGCCACTTGTCACACTCCGAGATTGCCACATGTTGGAATTTTGAACTGCCACATGTCACCCTGTATGGGGACCTCACTTACTAAAGATAGCCCTTCTAAAAACAGATATGCTAAAAATAGCAGTCCAATTGAAAAATATGAAAACACCAAAAATGTTTGGAATTGTTGAGAGACTACTTCCAAATATAGTATGCCTAAAAATAGGCATTGCTAAAAATAGAAACTCCTTGCATGGGAATGAAATTGAGCTCATCGGATTCAATTTTCAGTAAGGAATCCGGATATATACTCGGAATCGTCATCTGGACCTTGGATCTCCAACTGCTATAAATAGTAAGTTGCTCGCATGTTGTCCAGAAAATGCTCATTTGAATCGTGAGCTCGCAAAGACTTTGAATATGTGATCAAAATTGCCATGTGGACCTCTGATCTCTGTCTCCTAAAAAGTAGGGAATATGCTAAAAATAGACATGTCTCTCTATCCATGAAGACCTGTGTAAACTCCTATCTCTGAAGCAAGGAACACCACTAAACCAATCATATACTTGTTCTCATACTAGAACCAACCTTGGCTCACACAAAGCTAACTCTGGGAAAAAATATCTAAATGCCAGCTAAATAGAGCATGCTGGCTCTTAACCCTCAGGATTTGCTCATGGGAAAATCAAGAGATTAACAAAGGCGACTTAAGGGGATGAGATCCCCCTGTGGGATGTCGAGAACCTACGAATCTCTGTGTCTAGAACCATGAATAATAACCTGTGAGAAATATGGAGAAACATGCCAATAGACCCCTGTGCCTGTTTGTAGAAGAGAAATGTCATGTAAGTTGACCTGTGATTCAAAATTTCTATCCAATGGGTAATGGAGTCAAAAATAAATATAATCGTCCGATTGTCTGGCTGAAAAAAAAGGGGTCTCATCCAAATCTGCTACCCACCACCACCTACCATGTACACTCCTCCGTGCGGAAAATGTGCTGAAGTCGACACATGGGAGAGTCACTTAGTCAAATGTCAATAATGTAAACACTCGTCAAGTGCGAAGGAACCCACCAATGATGCTAATGAGCCCTAAGGTACGAGCACAACTTGTCATTGTGAAAGATGCATTGAAGTCACTGTGAAAGATGTATTGAAGTCGAACACTGACAAGGATCACTCGATCAAGGTCCAATGATGATCAACCTTGTCTAATACGAAATGACCACCAATGAGGCTAACGACCATCAAGGTGCTCTACTTCTGGATCATCCCCAGATAATGTGTTGGACTCAATGCGGGATGATCTGCTGAAAGGAAAAGCAATGATAAAACTCTTTCCTTAGGACGAAGTGATAACTCAAGAAGATATAGGATGTATGGTACCATGTCCCTACCAATGGATGAGGGGGATGACTGACTCAAAGCAGATGACTCAATGGAATGTAGTGAAGAGACAAAACATAAGATGACTCAAGACTCTCCTATGTCTCTTCATCTCTACCCTTCCTAATAGACTCAATGCTTTGGAATATGAACAACAGATCTTCATCCACGCTCACTCCAAAAACAAGACAACTGAAAGACTCAACAAACATTTGCTAAAACATTCAGAGTTTTGTCCCCAAAGTTTCAAAATTGGACAACAATTATAGGAAACCATGATGAGCCTCATGTAAGGTGCAAACTACATCACAAGACACTACCACATGCTGATATAATATAAAAAAATCAGCGATTCTTACCCTAGGATTGAAAGCAGTTGACTTTGAAAGGAAAAAAATCTGCAAAACAGAATGGTTAAATTGCTGTCCTAAAACATAAAAATAACGATACTGAATTCTGAAAATGACATTGTTGAAATGAGGAAAGATCTACCCCTAATCAACAAAATTAAAAAATAACTACTACCCCTAAAACCTAAAATTTCACCTTAAAGCTGCCATGATCAATCAACATACTCGAATGACCAATGTAACCATGCAGCTAGGTGATCAGTTAGATGGGAAAGATCAACACAGTCAATCCTCCAATGCATCTAATCATGAAATCTCATAAGCCAGAAAGATGCCTTGGTGTACTTTCTACTGAAGAAATAGATGAACGTTGTTGGTTGGAATTTGGAACATGGTACTTCAATAATAATGAGCATGAAAGCATGAGAGCCAAAACTCTTAGAATCTACTTGCTGAAATACCTCCATCATTCTAAACTCAGTTGGATCATGATGAACCATGATATCCAAGTACTGATCAGTCAAAGGATCCTCTTGGAGAACAAAATCTGAATGTGGGATCATAGGCAAATTGTAAGGGATATCATCTTCTGGTTGAACCAAAAGTTGCTCCCCTTGTTGCAATGGTAGCTGATCAAATTGTTCTTGAACTACTACTGGGATAGACAAGGATGAAGTCTCTTGTTGATTGAATTCTACATAGTTGACTTTTGGTTCTTCCTGCCATACTTCTGTTGATGATTGTAGTTACGTGAGACATTCTCTAGCTTACAAACATGAGAGAAAGCCCCTGAGAGGGGTGTGTGGTTCCTATCTGAGACAGAGCTGGAACATAAAGATGGCCTCCTCCTTACAGAGAGTCGAGAAGAACTCCAGATGATTCTCCTGTGTAACACAGTGAGAAAGGAGATCTGCAGAGTTGGACGTGCCTATGGCTGAGCACAAGGTGAACGTATGAAATCCCGAAGTGTTGGGTGCATCATCATGAGAACAGAATGATGATGATGTATTAGCTTCCTCTGAGTAGAAGAGTTGATGAGAAACTCCAGATGACTCTCCTGTGTAATGCAGTGGGAAAGAAGATTTGTTGAGTGGACGTGCTTGTGGACGAGCACAGGTGAACATGATCCTAGTGGCTGAGCACTAGTGAAGAAGTGGTTCTTCTGTGTAATGCAATGAGCCAGAGATATGGGCATCCCTATGGATGTGCCCCTAGTGGATGAGCACTAGTGGGTGTATAAGATCCCTTGCTATATTGTTCAAGAGTCAGACCTGCCTATAGTAAATAGAAGGCTGAAAATTATATAAAAAATTTAGGTGAAGTAAAACGAAGCTTTTGAAGTCCACTCCTCTAAGCTTTGGTAACCTGTAAACCTGTAAACCCTTGCTACACAATGAAGCAAGAATGTGAGATCTTTTAAAAGGCCTACAAAATACTTTGCAAACACTAGTAAAGGCAAATCACATAAACCTATAGCAATACTACTATAGATTTATCCCTAGCAAAATACTTTGCTTAGGGTTCTTCAATAAAACAATGTGAGCAAAAATAAACAAAAAATTCATAATATTACCTCAACTAAAGGAAAACACCATACAAGAGGAGCCAAAGAGCACCAAGAATACACCAAGAGAACACCAAGAGTTTGTTCAAAGCTTCACTTTATTGCATAAGAAATGGATGCAATATTGCAACAAGATTACATGAGAGAGAGAGAGAGAGAGAGAGAGAGAGAGAGAGAGAGAGAGAGAGAGAGAGAGAGATTTGGGCAGCATAAGTTTGCAATGAAATTTGATGCCAAAATGTGGAGAGGGGGGTTCCTTTTAAAGGAAGGAAAGATGAGAGACCCCTCTTGGATGATTTACAAGTGTCAGCCATCCAAAAGAGGGAGATCCAATCAAATGGGGGTGCACTTAGGGTTTGAGGGGCACTTTTAGGGTTTGAAGAAAGGGTTGTGAGGGGGAAAAACCCCTTTCCTAGTGTTTAAACCTTTGACCAAGCACAAGGGGGGCGCAATTAGGGTTTGAGGCCTCTTCTCCTCTTTAATTTTTACTAAACCCTAAGTTCATGAGGAAGGGGGCGCCCCTCTCACTAGGGAAACCAACTTTAAGTTGTTAACTTGACTTGGGGGGGTTTCTTCTAAGTGTTTTTTCACTTTCCAACTTAGGAAATACATTAGAAAACACTTCCCCCTTTCTTTTCTTGACTTTAGTCACTTTTACAATTTTTGGCTTTTTTACCTTAGCCAATTATTTGCCGACTTCTGACTAACTTGGACTTCTTATGGACATTGACCTAGAAAAACTTGTCCAATTGAAATGAAACTTGGTACAAGGGTGTAGGGGATCATAAGACATATATTTTGAGTACTCACACCCTTATACAAAATCCCCAAGGACCAAATTTTTACATTTTACATAAAAAATAATTAAAAATTTCCAATTTACGAGAAATTTTGATTATTAAAAAATCCTATCAAAACCTAACGGAATTCCACAAGACTCTTGGAGATGTTTAACATGGTCATTTACAACATTTATAGACCTTAGTCACCCACTGGGCTCGATCATTAGAACACCTTTCACCACTTTGGAGGATTATTGAGTGAAAAACTCAAGTAATTAAAATTGATGAAAAGAAAAATTAATTACTCGAGGAAAAAAAAATACTCGATGAAAGGACTTCCCTAATAATAAAGTCCTAGGCAACTAAATTACTAAAACTTGACCCATGCTAACATGATACATTACAAAATGATCCCACGCAGGGGAGCGAACATTCCGTGGACACAGAAAGAAGTGCTGGGGGCAGAATTGCCCTGCTGAGCCATATGTCTTCAAACTTGTCATAGCAAAATTGCCCTGTTGAGCCATAAGTCTTCAAACTTGTCGTACCATAAGGTACATATCTTCATGGTACATGACGCTGACACCTAGTTGAAATACGTGGTCAACACCCCCAAGGCATATGATGCCTTCTAGTACCACTTATTTAACTCAGGCATTATTTACAATTAAAATATTTTGTTTTTGCGAGAAATTTTTTATTTGCATAAAACATTAAAAAAAAATGTAAGGGGGACTTAGTGCATTTCCATGAGACTCTAGGAGGATGATTAGCATGGTAATATACATTAGACACTAGACTTAGATAACTAAGCTAAGGCCTAACCATCATGACATACTTCAACTTTGGACAAAATGAGTGAAAAAACCCAAAAATTATAACTCGCTTAAAAAAATCAAGCAAGAAATAATTAATAAGTAAAAAGAACACTCTAGAGTGAGGCACTCATGATTAAGTCTTAGGAGGCTAAGCCTATTACACGAGGCTAAACCTATTACAAGTTCATGATACGAAATTTATCCTATTACAATTCCCCACAGGGGTATGAAAATGTGGTAAAAAGATAGAAAATGGGCCATAGTGGCTTGATGGACTTCTGAACTCTGAATTTTGAACAAGTATTTGTTCAATCTTTGGCGGCTCAACTGCAAGTCCATCATAGTGCAACTTGGTGGGTAACATTGGATCCATATGGAGACGTGTGCTTGATCTTAAGAAAGGAGAGCATGCGAGAATTCAAAATCTGTAACCGACATCACAAATGTCTCGCCAAAATAACATCACTCACACATGTATATAGAAACCATCAATTTAAAACATAAGTTGCATGAATAATATACATATATATACAAGGAAAGTGCAAAAGAAGAAAGTGAAATAATATACAAGGAAGAAATACTGACATGAAAGTAATATACAAAGGAGAAGGGTTAGAGAGCTATATTGCAAAGGATGCCCCCATGGGCATCAAATGATGGTGTTGAAGACCAATTCAAGGTGGAGCCCTTTCATTGGCAGATTTGGATTTATGTCGGCCAACTGACTGAGATGAATTATCAAAAGACTTCTGCACTTTACCCTACTTTTTGATATTCTGATGGAAACCCTTTTTCCTAGTTCTCAACCATCTGATCAAACTTTCTCTGAATCCTTTCTGATGAAGTTTCCTTTGTGCCAAGCAAAAAGACTTAAAGTTTATCGATTTTAACTTTTCCTTAAAAGGCTTGGCATATTCCTCAATAGGGATGACATGCTGAATACTATCTCTATCATTAACTTCCTCATAATCCTTAGAATCCTTTATCAGATTTATTCCATTTTTCTTCTTTTCTTTTTATATTTTTTATGTTTTCCCTGTCTGTTGAAGATATCCTCTTTACCAACATAAATTTCCCCAAGCTCTAAGACATCTGGAATGGATGGCCCAAAAATCCTTTCCAACTCATCCAAACATCTAACTGACTCATCTGGTAGCTGAAAAATTGACCCAACTAATAAATCCAACCTAGTTCTTGATTCTGAAGGTGCTACATCGATATTCTTTTCACTTGGAGCTTCCTCAAGAAATAGACCATCAAAGGAATCCATGGTATCCCAGGCATTATAAACATTTGGGAGTTCTTGAATTTTTTTTTGACATGTGCTAGAAAGTCAGATGATATTTTGTAACTTCCCATGTCATGCACATGATAAACAAATTCATTCATTGGTTCTTTAGGATCTTCAACATGAAATTTCCTTTCCTTCTCCCTATGCAGCTTGACAAATGAATTCTCAGAAGAAGGAATGGTGGCATATGATAAGTGCATCTGAATAGTACCTCCCAAAGTAGCAGCCCACTTCCTAGATAAGAGCATACCCCATGCATCGGGCACATCAATAACAAGTATGTCCATTGGAAATGTGATACCAGGATAAGCTGGCAATTTAACTTGAAGATCCCCAATTATTCCATGCACATCAATTTCTCTAGAATCCATGGCACATACATTATGATATGGTCTTGTGATTTTCAGATTCAAAAACTTCATGACATTCTTGGTGATGATGTTTGATGAAGTCCCAGAATCATACATGCAATTATGTAAAAGAAGATCATTAATCATTAAAGACACAAAGAAAGGTGGATGATCTTCCTTTGTCCAATCCATACTATGCAAGATAATAGAGACGTCCTCACGCAACTTTTTAGACTTGTATTTCCCAAGACTTCTCTCATTAGGACCTTCTATAGCTTTTAACAATTTATCCTTTTGTGAAGGTATCTTAATGAGATCCGCTATTGGAACCAAAACCTTAGCGTTTGATATCCAATTTCCCAAGTCAAGACTTAGATCTTCAGTTGGAGGAGTAAATGCTTTAGGAATGTTTTGTTGTGATCTACTTGAATTATCATTCCCTTTCCTCTGGTATGTTACTTCTTTTAATTTTTCCATGTCTAATATCTGCTCTGAAGTAGGCTTCTCACCATACAAACTAGTCACATTATCAACCTTTAAATCCTCTTTCGTTTTACTTAGGTTTATCGTTTGCTTCCATTGATCACTTGTGATAGGGTGAGGTTTGCCTACATTATTTATAAAGTCTGGACGTCCTGAATATCCAACAAAGTTATTTGTTTTAGGAAACACTTGCTCATTTATCTGACAAAAACCGGGGCAAGTGGATTCCTCATGAAATTCTTACAAGCTCTACAAAAAGGAGGAGCCTCTTGCCGAACCATATTTGTAGCTTCCAATTGATTTGGTCGCCTTTGATCTTGGGAAGGACCTTTCTTCTGTTAATGTTTTATGTTGATATTATAGTTCTTTGCATTTCATAAGATAAGAGCATAAAATAAACAAGATCACTGAGAAATACACATCCACAATAGACACAGCATTTATCCTG
>JZKD02S1775419.1:354345-365495 GCA_000966675.3 Picea glauca
GGATTAACCTAATAATAAAAATAATAATAATGACATGATTAATCCACAATGGGGATTTAATCCAATAACAAAATAATAAGAATGCTCTTCGCAGTTACATTATTTCAACATCTTCTTCCATCTTTCATTGTTTTTCCTAGGTTGAAATCTATTAGCTTGAGATCTCTCCATGGAAATCAATCTATTTTGCATGGCATTTAACTGGGCTGGTTGGCTTCCATGGCCTTCATAATTTCTTTCATTTCTGTCAACTCTTTCAAAGGGTCTGAAGAAGAAGTCTTACTATCTGAGGCAACTATTTTATCTTTGGATTCATGTTGCTTGGAAGCATTTCCCCTTGTGAAACCAGGAGGGTTGGACTTCCAGAAGATTGCATGTTCCTATCAATCTTAATAGCCATTTCTCGGGAAATCTTTAGAGTTGTTGGCTCTTTGTCTTTGAGCTGATATCTCATCTCACCATTGTAGGGTTCAATATAATAGATGAGAATGGAAGCGACTGGAGGCTTAGTATTTGTTTGAAGGCTTGAAACCAAATCATTAAACTTTTTATTAAATTCTTCCATGGTTTGATTCTCATTCTTCCTTATACTATGAAACACGACCAACAAATGACGATGCTCTTTCTTATCACCCCATCTTTCTGTGAATGCTTCAATCAAATCCTTGATGGTGGCGTATTTGTTATCATCTAACTCAGAAAATCAGTCATAAGCATCTTCTTCAAAAGACAAGGCTTTGATGCATAAAGAAAAGGCTTTGATGTGAGCTTTAGCACTTATTGCATTATTTCTTTGAAATGAGGGCAACTTTTCAGTAGCCTTTTTAGGCAAAGCATGTGGATAACCCTTAATTGCAGAAAAATCAAGTGGACTAATAGAATCATCTATTTGTACTTGCAAAAAAAAAAGATCCTAAGCTAGAATTATTAAAAAACAAGTGAATATTAGAAATGGACTCAAATCAAAGATGATCAAGGATTCTACAAGAAGCAAGATTGCTCAACCTCCTCCTATAAACCTTTTTAGGTTCAGGGATGAAATCAACCAAGCCTCGTGAGTTCCTTCTCGTAGAATACTTTGTTAAATTTAAATTAAGTGGAGTTGCCAGATGATCGAGTCTATTTATGATAAACAACAAGCATCAAAGACAAAGCGAAAACAAAAAGGAAAACCAAAGTCGAATTCCGGGAATAGAAAGATTTATTCTTGACAACGACGCCAAAAAATGTTGTCGCCTTATACACACCTTGGGTAACGTGGAAGAAACCTTCAGTCCACTGGGTGTGTCCTTGGGGGCAAGTCTTGAGTCAAGGTGCTGTCACTTGATCCTCAACTCTACCGTCTAGGCCAACTCCTAGCGAAGCCAAAGGGGGTAGCTCCTCATAAAATAATCTAAGGCTTGAACTAAGCTAAATACAAAAAATGAAATCTAGGAGTTTATTACAAACAAGAGCAAGATATAAATAACTCGATACTAGCAGCATATATGACATATCAAAAGAAATTACTTATGCCGAAAAAGTAAAACATTCAAGATATTTGCATATATATATGATATAACTTGAAAAGGAAATGCAAGAGCTTGAAAGGAAATGATAAGCACACACTGTAATGTAGACCAATGTAAATAATGTAAAAGTTGCAAAATGTATAAATGTTGCCGAAAATAGAGATTGTATGTAAGTTCTCTTGTAAATTTTATTATGAGTTTGTTAGGTGGAGTGACTATTGTGAGTGCAAGTCACTATGTGATGTGTGCAAAGTTATGACAAGAAAATAAATCTAATCTAGGTGTGGCCTCTTATAGGCTATCCCTCAGATTAGATGTTGAACTATGCGGAGGTCCACAGGTAGGATATCCCTTTGACTTCACACAAAAATTCAAGAGAATGCCGGAAGTCCAACACGGGGAGAACTAAGTTCTGAGAGGGCCCGTTTGACTTCACACACAAACTCTCTATGCTTCCAATTCAACAATAACAACCAAAAGATTGTTCTATTAAACTTCTCCGCACTGACCAACCCCCGTTTTGTATGAAACTTACTTCTAGAGATCGAGACTAAGATTGCAGAGGAAGGGTCAAGAACAATACTAGGGGGAGCTGAGGGGATGGTTTATTTGCCAACTTGAAATACTGAAAATAAATTGCATAAATTGAAACTAATCTAAAAATTGAAATTTACTCTACAAAATGAAATCTAACTATGCTAATCTAAGAAATTGAAATCTATTCTAAATGTTTTGCGGTGCTTGTGATTGATTTATGGTTAATTTTAGCTTCTTTAAGGTGAGAATGTTCAGCATAAGTAAAATAGACCAAAATAACAATCACACAACAAGACATCGATCCTCCAGGGGGGATTGAAGAGTGGGAATTGTGTTGCCCACTAATTTTATTAATGATGTTACAATCTTTTTTGGGAAATGCTTGTGGTCCTTTATAGAAACAAGACCACTAAGCTTACAAGTTTTCAGAAGTGTTTATTTGTGAAAGGGGTGCTTCCGGGTGTCTCGGAAGGTCCAAATCCGCCCAAAAAGGACAGAGTCTCCTCCTATATGTTCACCAACCTGCACAAAACATCAAGCAAACAAGACTAAAAGATGCCCAAAAACACTTTAGAAGTGTCTTTGGACAATGTTAGAAAAACACAAAAAATTTCTAACTTAAAACTATGTACAATAAGCAAAAAGGAATTAAGGAAAACAAGTTAGAAAGCTTGCCTCCTTAGGGTCTTTGATTGCTGTTTTATAACAACAAATTAAAGACACTTAAATTGCCAGACATAAAACCAAAGCTCTGTGAAACTAGACTAACTTTCAGCCCTCTAAAATATTTCTCTAAAACTTTCTAAAAGGTAAAGTCTAGCATGCTAGATCTACTTGAAATAATGAAACTTTGAAAGATACAAAATAGATCTAACTTATCTATGCATGCAATTAAAACTTGCTTTAGATTTAAATTTAAAATAAGACAAAGATTTAGATCTTGCATGTAAATAGAAAGGTAATCGGAAAATATTAGAACTTGTTTGAGGAAGAGAGAAAAGAGTGCCGGATAGAAATGGATCTTCGGCTATGGAGTCCTTTTGGTGTATTGTAGAGGGAAATTGTCCCAATAGAAGGAATTGAAGATGTTGAAGACTCAAACTAGAGCTCTCCACTCTTTCAATCCGAAAGCCCTGCAAACTTGAATGAATCCTGCAAAGAACTTCCTCAAAGGTGGGTGCACCCACTTCCTACACATAAGATCTAGAAAACACGTCAATCAAACTAGAAGAGCATGAAATCATAGATCAAATATGCTAGAAATAATGAGATTTATAAATGCAAGCTAGCTCTCTAATATCTTATTATTCAAGGACAAATGAACAAAATAATTGCAAGAAACAAGTTTACCATAACCTCAACACATCAAATGGAACAATGAGCATCCACACATTTGCATGACACCACAAGTATGACCTCCAAAGTCTTCAATTCTTTATTCCACAAAGCTTGAAAGCATTACAACAACATAACTCCAGGTCTCCAAAATCTAGATTACAATGGGAGAGGGATCTTCATTATATAGCAAAGAGGGTGACAATCCCAAGAGAGGGGGGGACACCACTTGGAGAGGGAGGGCGCACCATGTGAGAGAGGAAAAGTGACAAGTGTGGGTTTATGGCTGCCACATCCCATCCAACTCCAACAAGACAACACATGTGAACAAAGAGGAGAGGAGGGCACCACCTCTCAAGAGGTAGGTGCACCTCCTCATGAGGGCGCTGCATCTTCACAAGAGGGGCACACCTCTTCATGGGGAAGTCTCCAAACTCAAGTCGACTCATTAAGAACTCACCCATAAGTCATCTACAAGTGCCAACATGGCTTAGTCAACTTAAGAGAGGGTGAGTTAACTAAAAACATGTTTCCAACATGTTTCCCAAAAAATAGCATGTGTTGATTTTTTGTCCTTTTTATGTCTTTTATTTGACTTTTGTGAGTAAAATTAATTTTAAGTGATTAAAAATCACTAATTTCACTCACAACGTGGGTACATAGGTAAAGTGGGTTTTCTGAGTGTGAAAACGAATACTCCCAAGGCATATGATGCATCCTAGTACCACTTATTTAACTTAGGCATTATTTATAATTAAAATATCTTGTTTTTGCGGGAAATTTTTTATTTGCATAAGACATTAAAAAAAAAGCCGAAGGGGGACTTAGCACATTTCCACGAGAATTTAGGAGGATGATTAACATGATAATATACATTAGACACTAGACTTAGATAACCAAACTAAGGCCTGTTATCACCATTTTGTGGATAACTAAGGAGATGATGTCTTGAGGCCCTCATGTTGCAGATATGGAGTGCCGAGAGACTAACATGACCAACAATGCCCTTTTGCACAGATGTAAAACCACCACCACAGATGGTCACAGGTTTACATATGGCATCCACCACACCAGTTGGCTTCCGAAAGGCAGTGGGCCTTGCTCCATGAGGTACAAGTCAGTATTATGGTGAGCATCATTTCAATATCTAAGCCATTTGATTATGTTGTATCTTAGATTGCTCTAGATTTCATATGTGCTCAGACATTATGCCTTTTGCCCTGCTTCACCTTGGTGGTTGACATTGTGCCCTAGTAAGTGGTCTCCTTTGGGAATGGGTTTTCTACAGGGATTTTACCATTTTCCATCATTATTCCCCTCCATTTCTTTATCTCTTGGGATTTTAGGGTGTATTGACCCAAGAAGGGGTTGTCCCTCATTCTATGGGAAGAAGGGGCTAAAGGCCCAGAGGGGTTTGGTGTTGGGTAAACGATAAAAGCCTTATATAAACCTTCTAGATGCTTCGCCTAGGGATCACCCAAGAAAGCAATGAAACACTTATCTTCGAATAAAAGGGGACCCACAATATAATAAAAATGCTTAAAAGGTTAGTTGAAGGATAGGAGGTCTCATCATGAGCCAACCTATCACATCCATGGATATCTAGTGGTATGACATTGTCATCATCTTGTAACCAAACCAAGGCAGTGACTCTCAGTTGCATGGCTGAGAGAAAGGGGGTCTCATCACGAGCCAACCTTCTCATTTCCATTAGGTATTTGTGGGTGAAATTGCCAACACCTAGTTACCACGCCAGGGTAGTGACCTTCAATCTCTCCTTATGCTATTATGAAAGAAAATATAAAGAAAGAAAGATAAAAGGCTATTGATGGGCTTGGAAAAAGTGTATTGCGAACGAAGGTACCACACACCCTCTACAAAGGCACCCATGAATGAGACACTATGACCCGTAGTATGTCATGAGCTCTATGCCCATTGAGTCTTGACCCCATCCACCTCATACACTTTACATGGCTTAGAGAGGGACCTCTTGGAAGTTTTCCTTGACCTAGGGCAAGATCTACCCAATAGGACACCTCGTCAACCCTCCCATACTTAAGCTTGACAAGTCACATAGTGTCTTTGAGCTGTTAATTGTTTGATATGGTGATCTTTGATGCACATGCTTAGATGTCTTACTTATTGATTGGATTAACTTATCATGATTTTATGACTTGATATCTTTGGAGGGAGTGTTCATTTATCTTTGTAGGACCTAGCTGGTGGACAGTTTTGGGAGAAAAAGCCTAGCTTGGGCTTCCATGGTGCTACAAGCCCACAGGTTGGATGCCAGGGGCTCGCATGCTAGATGAGAGAGATTAGACTTGGATGGCCTTGATGATGACTTGGACAACATAGCCCACCCCCTACTTGCCAAACGATTTGCCCAAGAGGGGAAAAACGTTCCATTTTCGAGCTTGACGTCATGATATTGGGGGGCTAGGGCATGGTGGTGAGGTACCACTCTTTGACACATGGACATTTGAGGAGGAGAAGAGTCTTCACCATGATATGAGTGCCTATATGCTTGACACATGGCCTTTGGAGGCCCTCCCATGCTTCTCCAACACCAACGACCTCCTCAAAGTGGAAAAACGTCCCCTAAAGGGGTGACGTCCTCCTAATTTAGGTTTTAATTTGTGCAAAAGATGAAATTTTAAGTGAATTGTTTAATATTATTTTGTTAGGGGAGCAAGATTAGGGTTGTTGACCCCTAATCTTGTGTTTTACTCCTTAATTTGTGGACAAGCTATGTTAACTAAATTTTTTATAAATAGAGATCATAAGATCTCATTTTGAACATAACTCTCCCTCTTGTGAGAGACTTGGTCTGAAATTTTCGCCCCCCTTGGTTCTTTTAGCTCTTGTGCACTTGTTTTATGGCTATTTTATGAATGGTTGATGGAGGAAGGCCTAGCGCTAGCTTTGGATGATGCTTTCTAGCTCTTGTGGTGAATTTGTCTTAGCATTTCTCTTGATCTTGGTATGGTTTTTACTCTCTTGCTATCATTTTATTCAAGTCAAGTATTGTTATGCTAGGAGCTAGGTGGGAAGTATAAGGGCATACACCCCCTTCATCATTTTGTTTGCTTCATCTCTTTGATTAAGGGTTTGCTAAAGAGAAGTATAAGGGCATACACCCTCTTAGCTTAAATCCTAGCTCAGAGAAACTTTCCTTGGGGAGTAAAAGGGCTTACACCCCCAAGGAGGTAGCTTCTCTAAGCTCTTTGTGACTCCATTAACCCAATAGTAAAGGCACTAGTCATTGATTTGTTGCATTGGAGAAATAAAATATTGCATTGGGAAATGTGATTTCCAATCATTTTTACTTCTTGCAAAGTGGATTGTTTTCCTTGTGCCTTGGGCACCTCATAGCCACTAGGGCATCCCCATCTAGGGGCTACTTATTGCCGCTGTTACAAAATTGTCTCTTCAGCCATTAGGGCTGCAAAAACCCTAACTTACTTGCTTTAATAATTCTCTTATCAATCATTGGTTTTTGCTCAAAGTTTGCACACTTACTCTCCTTGTCCTAACGCACTTTTTGGCAAAGTTTGAGGAGATTTCAGTGTTAGATTTTCAATGAGCTATGGCTCTTGTATTCTCTTTAAATTTTCTGTTTAACTATTACTTGAACCATAACTACTGCAATAAACCAAGATCACAAGAAGAATAACCATGCACAAGAACACAAGAAGTATCCTGGGAAACCCTTCTCAACAAGGGAAGAAAACCCAACCAATCCTTTGCTGTATTCCTCAAGAGAAAGACCTCCCACACCATCATCGAACCTAGCACACAAGAGGGTGTTGCAATTCTCATAATATCAGACCGCAACTTTTGAAATCATGAGATGACAATATGATAAGTGTGTTTTCTCAATGGGGATTCACCTTTATTTATATAAGACTTGTCACATCAAATGATGTGTCTATTGGCACAATAGGTCCAACCTCAATAACTCAAATATAATTAATAATTACCATATTAATTACCTTTTATATTAATTATCTTTTACATTAATTATCTTTTACATTAAGGTGGAGCTGACCTGTATCCTTTACATTACAAATAGGGTTACAGGTAAGTCTAACTCTTGAACAATATAGCAAGGGATCTCATACACCCACTAGTGCTCAACCACTAGGGGCACATCCATAGGGATGTCCATATCTCTGGCTCACTACATTACACAGAAGAACCACTCTCACTAGTTCTCAACCACTAGGATTATGTTCACCCGTGCTCGTCCATAGGCACGTCCACTCAACAGATCTTCTTTCCCACTGCATTACATAGGAGAGTCATTTGGAGTTCATCATCTCAACTCTCTGCTCAGAGGAGGCTAATACATCATCTTTATCTCTGTCTCATGACGATGCACCTAGCTCTATGGGAATTCACACATTCACCTTATGCTCAGCCATAGGCACATCCAACTTACCAGATCTCCTTTCTCACTGTGTTACATAGGAGAATCATCTGGAGTTCTTCTCAACTCTCTGTAAGGAGGAGGCCATCTCTACGTTCCATCTCTGTCTCAGGTAGGAACCACACACCCCTCTCAGGGGCTCTCTCTCAGGTTTGTGTCCTGGAGAATGTCTCACGTAGCTGTAATCATCAACACTCCCTCTCAGCTAGGGAGGCATTCTTCATCAGGCCAAGTCTCACATGAAAGTACTTCGAACTTTGTCTTGGCTGTAGTCATCAACACTCCCTCTCAACTAGGGAGGTATTCTTCACCAAGCCAATTTGGTGAAGATATCTGCAATTTGCTCATGTGTAGGAAGGTACAATATGTGTGCTGTTTTCCTCTGCATTATGTCTCTCAAAAAAATGATATTTTATCTTAACGTGTTTCAGTCTGTCATGAAACACCGAGTTCTCAAAGAGCTTCAAACACAACTCTAGTTATCATCATAGAATTCATCTCATGATCAAGTAAATTTGTCAGAAGCTTGTGAAGCCACATTGCTTCGTACACTCAATGCTATATACTTTGCTTCTGTGGTACTCACGACCACAGAGCCTTGTTTCCTGCTGCACTAGGAAATCATGGCAAACTTCACGGTAAAACAACAATCGGATGTGCTCTTTCGGTCCACTGTTCTCTCTGCTCAATCTGTATCGGCATATACCTGCAAACTCTAGTTCTCACTGGAGGCATATCTCAGGCCATGTCCGATTGTGCCTCGTATAAATCTCAATACATGCTTTACTGCTGTCCAGTGAGTCTGTCTCGGCTGACTCATGGATTGACTAAGCACATTTGTTGCATAGCATATATTAGGTCTACTAAGTCACCTAACACGATGACATGGGACACGGAAATATGAGTGTCCGACACGTGAAATTTTGACCTCGACAATAGGACACAGAGGATACGCTTATATATATCTAAAAAAATTATATATGAAAAAAAATTGAAAATTACACATACAAAAATGAAATTTAGACATAAAGATTCATATTTTGTTAGAAACTAGAATATTTACATGATACAAAACTTTAAACATGTATGATGTAACATAAATGATAAATGATTAAATCATGATTCATTATAAATTATAATTTATACTGTATACATTCTAATTCAACATTGTAACATCAATGATGATACAATGACAAACATTAAAGACTGAAGTTTGAACACACAAGAAATTTTACAATGATGATACAATGACAAACATTAAAGACTGAAGTTTGAACACACAAGAAATTAGAACCATTAGTTGTGCCTGCAACATTCTCATTAAGTCATCAAAATCAAAATGTATTACAATGATCATGATTCATACTAGATAGTAGAATCTAGATAGTAATACCGAGTCAGAGTCACTAACACTATAGGTGAGAATGCCAATGGCAAATACAAAATAGACATAGGGTAGATACTAGAACTGACACCATAGATGGAAGAACTGTCAAGACTTAGTAGTACTTGTCCTCCATGAAATAATCATCAATATCAGTGTCCTCACCACTGCTCTCCTCTCCATCCTCCTCTTCCTCCTCCTCCTCCTCTATATCCAATGGAATTTGTGCATTTGTTGCTGTGGAGGATGACCCCTCAAGAGGATCACCATCATCAAAAGTGACTGGCTCTAGCACTGGATCATTGAGATCCAAGTTGGCTAATGCCAACTCAACACTGTTGTCTAAACCCAGATCATCAGGAAACACATCCCACATCTTTGTCTTTCCCTTCACCCACTCTTCTCTTTGCCTGTAAATAATACGGAGATTGCTGTGCACATACACCATTGTCTCTGCCCTGGACTGCTCAAGCCTGCTCTTCTTCAAACTGTACAAATTCGCATATGTGCTCCAATTCCTCTCGCACAAGAGGATGAAGTAACTTGAGAGAGGATCCCCATGGCTAACTACTGTAGAAGAGGGCATGTTGCCCCATGAGTTACCCACCAAGCATAGGGCTTCTTAGCCCCCTTGTCTCTGAGCACATCATAGCCTCCAAATCTTCCAGTGCTAGTGGAAAAATCTATGAAGCCCTCCTCCACCTCATCAAGGTATGCTCTATCCTGAAATATCTGTCTAAATGCATCCTTCCTCCCCTATGAAATCTCACCATCCATGTGAGGAGGGAATTTGCGTGAAGGCCCACAATTGAGCCATTCATTAATATAGTACTTGGGATTCAATGAGTGAGGCAAGCAATTCTTATCCCACCTGCGGATAAGAATATCTTGTATGGTGGCGAATAAGGTCTCTCTCGCTATCCCATACTCAGGGCACTCATGCTCTAAAACAACGGTTTTCACAGACTCAATCATGGAATCCCACCCCTCATAAACCTCTCCTAAGATGAGCTTGTCCGTGTTTGCAAACCGCAGCAAAGAGATGATAGGGTCCATGATCTTAAGGGTAAGATCTACCCTCTCCCACCAACCATCATCTAACACTGTATCCTTGATCCTTTGAAAAAGCTTGATCTGTCTTTCTCCAAAAAGACCAATACTCTGAAATAACCATGGACCCAAGAGCACTCTTGACCTCCCTCAACCTCTTAAGTATGATGAATGAGGAGGCAAATCGAGTATCTGCAATCTTCAATAAGGGCATTGGTATGGTTTTGTACAAAATTGTGGATATGGCGTGCATCCTCAATAAGACTTCCCATCCATGTCACTTCCACAACAATAGATTTAAGTGCTAAATTCAAAGAATGAACAATGCAAGGTGTCCAAAATATTTGTGGATATTTAGCTTCCACAATCATTCCAGCAGCTTTGCAAACAGGTGCATTGTCTGTAATAATTTGCACACAAGAATCAACACCTACATCTTCAATAACCTTAATGAACAACTCACCCATATATTGCACATCCTTGCATTTTCCAAGAGCATCCACTGCTTTCAAGAACACTGCTCCATTAAGGGAAGACACCATGAAGTTGATGAGTGGATGGCGTGCTGCATCTGTCCAACCATTGGAAACAATACTAACACCTGTTGAGGGCCATGCTGATTTGATAGGCTGTAGGATTTTATCCACCTCCTTCTTTACCTTCACCAACAATGTGGTTCTAAGCTTCTCTGAATTAGGAGGAACATATCCGATTGGAGCTTGATCAATTAGAGCTCTACACATCTCAAGAAACAAAGGAGACCGTGCAACTTTGAAGGAAATAAAGTTGAGATAGAAAAAGAAACCAATGGTAAGATCAACCTCTTCTCGCTTCTCTCGCTGAAATATCTTGTCCATTGGACCAGCTGCCCCCCTCTTTCTTGCTTGTTGAGTAACTTGAG
>JZKD02S1775419.1:370977-387420 GCA_000966675.3 Picea glauca
TGATTCGCTTGTTTCAGTGACAAAGAAGGAAGCCAGTCAGAAAGACTAGGATATGGATTCTTCCGTGAGAAGAGAAGTCAGTATCGACTTCCAATATTGATCTATACAGATCAAATGTGTTGCAGATGTACAAAGCCTGATGTATGTCAAGAGGATTCTCCCAACAAAAGGGAGAAGACTATGACGAGACACTTATTGAAGAAACAGTTCCAGTACTTATGCAGACAACCAGAACAACCATGATTCATATATAGTATGAGATGCAGGGCGAGCAATCCCCATATTTAAAATTGAGTGGCAATTGGTGCAATACATTAGTTGGGTCATGGAGACATGACTATGATAGCATTACCCCCATGAAAGAAGAAAAGCTATCCTCAGTATCAATTACTGAGCCACTCTCAGTTTCAGATGAAACTGTTGTCGTGATAAAATAAGAGGAGTTACTCTCAGATGTTAGCAGCCACAGTGAGAATGAAGCAGTCATTCTCAACCTCAAAGCAGCTGCAGGTGCAGAGTCCCAGATTCCAGAAGGAATAGTTGAAGAGAGAGTAGAGGACATACTCTCAATCAGTGAGACAGATAGTGCCTTGCAGAAAGCACATAGAGCTAGCACATGATTGTGCAGATTGAGTTGCAGCTGAGCAAGTGTACCAGATTGGTACAATGTAATAAGAAAAATTAATTTGAAGATTGAAGATAGAAAGACTCATGTTGAAGAAGGACCTGTACGTGTTGAAGCAAGCTCCTAAAGCTTGATATAGCAGAATTGACAGTTTCCTGACGAGCTTGGGCTTTACCAAGAGTAAAAACCTCTACTTCAAGGTTATGAATGATGGGCCGGTGATATTGTTGCTATATGTGAATGACTTATTCTTAACTAGAGAAGAAAAGCTCAGCACCGAAAGTAAGAAGAAGCTCGCTTCAAAATTTGAGATGAAAGACCTTGGCCTAATGCATTATTTCTTAGGTCTTGAGGTATGGTAGAGTCCAGAGAGAATCTTCCTTAACCAAGGGAAGTATGCAGTCGAAATCCTGAAGAGATTCGACATGTTGGAGTGCAAGTCCATGAATACACCCATGGAAATGAAGCTGAAGCTATTGGATGACACTTCGTTAGAATTGATTGATACCACATTGTATAGACAGATCATTGGATCGCTGATGTACCTGACGAACACCAGACCAGATATCTGTTTTGTCGTGAACACTTTGAGTCAGTTTCTGGTAGAACCCAGACATGTTCACCTAGTTGCTGCAAAACATGTGATGAGGTACCTTAAAGGTACATTAGATTGTGTTCTCATTTATGGTGGAGATCATGATTTCACATTGAGTGGGTACACTGATTCAGATTGGGCTGGAAGTGTCTCTGACAGGAAGAGCACTTCAGGATGTTGTTTCGGTTTGGGATCAACCATGATCTCATGGCAGAGTAGGAAGCAATCCAACATTGCTCTTAGTACAACGGAAGCATAATACATTGCTGCGTGTTCTGCCAGCTGCGAAGCTATATGGCTTCGAAAATTGTTAACCGGTCTATTTGACCTAGAGATGGAAGCAACCACGATCCTATGTGACAACCAGAGCTGCATAAAGATGACAAAGAATCCTGTATTTCATGGCCAATCGAAGCACATAGAGATCCGATATCATTACATCCGTGACATGGTGCAGAGAGGAGCCATAAAGCTCCAATATGTTAGCACGGATGAACAGGTTGCCGATGTGTTGACTAAGCCTCTATCTTGTGTAAAGTTTGAGCACTTTCGAGATAAGCTTGGTATAGTCCGAAAGGACCTCCCTCGAAAGGGGGAGCAGTGTTGTGTTGAGATATATCTAGTACTGTGCTTCCAGCTTAATTGCTGTGACGTAAAGCCAGTCTAGTATTGTGACTCTAGCTTAAATGTTGTGTTGAGATATGTCTAATACTGCGCTTCTAGCTTAATTGCTGTGACGTAAAGCTAGTCTAGTACTGTGACTCCAACTTAAATGTTGTGCTGAGATATGCCTAGTACTGTGCTTTTAGCTTAATTGCTGTGACGTAAAGCCAGTCTAGTACTGTGTTCTAGCTTAATTGCTGTGACGAAAAGCAAGCCGAGTACTGTGCTTCCAACTTAATTTCTGTGACGTAAAGCCAGTCTAGTACCGTGCTTCCAGCTTAATTGTTGTGACGAAAAGCAAGTCGAGTACTGTGCTTCCAGCTTAATTGTTGTGACGTAAAGCCATTCTAATACCGTGCTTCTAGCTTAATTGTTGTGATGTAAAGCCAACCTAGTACTGTGCTTACAGCTTAATGGCTATGACGTAAAGCCAGTCTAGTATTGTGTTTCCAGCTTAATTGCTGTGTTGTGATTCCATCTTAATTGCTGTGGTGTTTCCAACGCAATTGCTGTGTGGTGTTTTCCAGCTTAATTGTTGTGTGGTGTTTTCCAACTTAATTGCTGTGTAGTGTGCCAGCTTAATCGCTGTGATGATGTGCCAGCTTAATTGCTGTGATGTGTTGCTAGCCTCGTGCTGTGTTGCCAACCTTTGTGCTGTGATATTGCTGCTTTTGATGTTGTATCAGCCTTGTGCTGTTATTGATGATGAGGATGTATTAGTGTTATACTAATCCATGTCGATGCGATTGATGATGATGATGCCACTTCAGCCTCTTGCTGAAAATGATGATGATGTTACCTCAGCCTCATACCGATGAGGATGATGATGCTACTCCAGCTTCATGCCGTGTTGATGATGCTCCAGCCTCTATGCTGTGTTGATGATGAGAAAAACTTTCGATGATTTATAGATACGCCAGTCAATGTTCCAAGATGATATTGATGATGCTGTCCTCTCACCCACCTGATGCTGTTGATGATGCTGTCCTCTCTTTTGCCTGATGCTGTGGTAGAATACCCTTCTTGTTAAGGGGGAGTGTTGAAATAATGTAACTGCAAAGTGTATTCTAATTATTATTGTTATATTATTCATTAGATCAATCCCCTATTGCGGATTGATCATGTCGGCTATTGTAAAAGACCAAATCCCCTTTTGCGGATTGCTCAAAACATAATTGTAATAGGCATAATAAGAAGTCGGCCCCAGAATATATTAAAGGTGGTTATGACCACCCAGAAGAAGAAGTCGGCCTTGCTAGTGAAGAGACACCTCTGTCCACACGTGCCAGATTTGTATAAATAAGGAGGCTAGCGCCTCATTTAGACACACACACTTGTTCATTTGAGGAGCAAGTTTTGGAGCTGCAGTTGGAGAAGAGAGAGAGAGAGAGAGAGGCGCATTCTTGGGAGAGGACTTTTTGTATTTGTTTGAGTTATCTGTTGGCATTGTATTGGCTATCTATAATAAGGAAGTTTTGTTGGGTTTTCTCCCCCATGAGGGTTTCCTAGGATAAATGATGTGTCTCTTGTGATTGTGTATTTCTCAGTGATCCTATCTTATGCTATTGTTATCTAGTGAAATGTAAAGAAATCTAATAATAGCTTAAACCTTAACATTTATGAGGAGCATTGCAAGCCCTACACCAAGAAACATAAGAAGAAACATCAAGATTATTAGATTTGAAAGGCATTAATGATTAGAGGTTATGTTCCTTTGACAACCATCATGAGACTTTGAGTCGGTTCTTTGTCATCTCCGCATAGTTTTTGGCTTGTCAAATTTCAATAGAGTACTATATGGGTCAAATAGGGATGCCCTCTTTCTTAGACTTTGTTTGGGATCTATATCAATGAACTAGAGTCTTTTCTTGGAGAGCATATTGAGTATGGAGATGGTTTCCTTCTTCATCATGTGTAGATCTCTGTACTTCTTTTTGTTGATAATGTGATCCTCTTGTCCTCCTCTCCCAACGGGCTACAGAGGCAACTTGATGCCCTTTCCTAGTTTTGTGATCTTCCATTGTTGATAGTTAACCTAGGTAAGATCAAGGTTATGATCTTGAATGCATCGTAGTGGGCCCTTTCCTCTTTTCACTTACACTTTTGAGGGGAAGAGATTGACTCACCACGACATACACCTACTCGAGGGGTCAATTTGTGGGGCCTCGGTTCAATGTGAGGCATGCTTTCCAACTGCGGCTCAACAAGGGATATGGATCCCATGCCCTTCTTGAGAGATGATGCTTTTAGAGTCACTTCTAGGACATCTTGTCTAAGATGCACCTTTTGGTCAATTATTAGACCCATAGTCCTCTATTGCTCTGAGTTCTGAGAGCCCATATTGCTTCGGGCCCATTGGGCTTGGATTGAGAGAGGGTAGTCCCTCATGTTACAACGCATAATTTGGTGGAAGTGGACAATCCCCTAGTCCATCATCTAGGCAGTGTTTGATCCACATCCTCTGCACTTGGAGGCCATTTTCAGACTGGACTCTTTCCTTGATAGAGTCCTAACTCTTGCTGATTTGGCCTCGAGTAAGTCTTTGTGCCTCCATCTTTCTCTTTGCTCCTATAAGTCCCTTGCTTTTGCAGGCTCGTCTGGATGAGTTCAATGTTTGTTTTCAGAGGTCTCTTGAACACCTTCTCCCTTTCAGTTATTCTCTAGGCATGTTGGGATGCCTCTTGTCGTCTAAATGGGTACCATACACCAATGGTACTCTTTTAGTCCCATTGACCTACTTTTGTGGTAATTCGGCGGACATAAATAAAATTATCTTATCTACCTTTTTGACTTTGTTTTGTGGTGTAAACTTTCTTTGCTGGAAAGGTTGATTAATTGGAAAAGAGCATTGGTTCCACTCCATATTCACAGCTTTATTGCTCAATGTCTGAGACAAATCTGTCATCTTGTGGAATTTTTCAATCATCTTAACAACTTTATCAGAAAGTGCATCAAAGTTTGAAGTACCTGATGATGGTTGAACTTTCTTTTCAGTTCTAAATTTACTTGTCATGATGACTTTGATGATGTGGACTTTCTGAGAGCCTTCAACTTACTTTCCAAATTGATGGCAACAATATATGCACTTCTTATATGAAGAGTATTCTTGTTAGCAAATAGCTTAGCTAGACGCTTAGTTATGCTGCCTTCTTTTCTCTTACTTCCAAATTGTGTTTGCAGTGGGTGTACCATTTAGTCCCATTGATCTACTTTTGTGGTCATTTGTTGGACATTAAATAAAATTATCTCTATCTTCATGCTCTATCAAGAAATCATTAGCAAATTTGTAATATGCATCTAAATGATCATTTCCTGAGATTCTGTTATTTCCTTAGAATTTGGGAAGAAGCTTACATTAATCCTCTAGGAGGTCATGAGGCTGCCCAACCATCGCAATGAAATTTAGTGGGGGATACCTGTTTGTTGCCCACCGCTCCATTGCTGAAGCAAGAATAATTGAAGTCTTGTGACCACTTGAAAGGCTAGAGGCGTTGGGATTAGTAGCAACACATATAGAGGGAGAAACTTCAACTGGATCTGAAATTGATGAACCAGTAGAATGACCTTTCTTACCAGGAACCATAGGAGATGACTTGATATGTGTTTGGCGAAGTAGTTCTTTGGGATTGTTCAAAAGTGGAAAGAGCTCCTTATTTGGGTCAAATTGTGTGGAGTATGAGGTGTGTCCAGATTGCCACTGAAAGCAGTTTCCAGGTGAGAAGTATATTCTTTTGAATAAGAGCTGCTCACGAAAATACATGCTATCACTCAGAATTATCCCTTCGGGAATCTGTCCCATGGGGATCTAAGAACAGTTTAGGTTTGCTTGCTAATCTGGGGGGGTGTCTCAAAGGCAATCTCGCTGAATAACAGCCTTAGAGTATGTAAATTAGAGCTTCAAATCAGCAAGAAAAAGATGCAGATCTGCAGTTAAAGATTGCAGATCCATGAGCATATTCTTCGAATCTGATAACAATTCTTCAAAATTTTCACTTGTAACTTGTGAAAGATTTGACTTTTTAGCATAAGTGACTGGTGCCAAGTCCAATTGGGCAATGGAGAAGATCGAAAAGGAAGAAAATCAGCAAGGCAATTACAGATTGAATCTTGTTGATTATGGGATCCTAAAATTGAATCAATCAGGCTGAGAGAGCAATCATAAAGTGAATCTACTTCTCAACAATCAAACATCATCATAAAATTGAGCAAGATGCCTTTCCATGATCAGAGGTGCAAAGTACAAAGTTCTGATATAAATTGAGACCGAGACTTGTCCAAAGGAACCAAAGGGGATGTGACATCAAGTCGCTATTTCAGACCTTATTGATCTATGAAGACATCTAACAGTAGGGTCTAGACTTGGAAGTAGGACACGTAGAAGTCAAGAAGACTAGATTACTGAATAAGTGTGAAGGACGTTGGGCACTGATCATGTATCCCTCCTGTTCCTGAATTTATTCTGGAAGATGCATGTCAAATCTGAAGATCTTTGCTAAGTTTGGTGTACTTTTCCTTTAAAGACAACTCATGCTAATTGAGGCTTGAAGAAGAACCTAGAAAACTCCAAGAATAGGGCTAATGTTAAGATATATTTGACCCCTCCAAAAGTAGTACTATCTTTAACTGATTTAGAATGTCTTTTATGCTCCTCTCTCTGCTTTTGTCTTACTACAATGTTGATCCTGAGAAAAATATCCTGTCAATTCTACCTTATTTTGGGTTCCATTTATCTCAAAAGTCGTGCTGAACTGAGGCCTTGAAATAGATGCTGACTTGAAGATTCTGATTGTTGATTTAGATCAGTTCAAAGCCCCTAAAGCAGCACTGCTTTATGTTGTTTCTATCTTCCTTCCAGCTTGCACCATGGACTCTAGGAAAGGAATGAGGCCAATTTTGACTTGTTGTGGGGCCATATTCTCCGTCGTAAAGAAGCACTTTTTTTAGTCTAAAAAAACTTTGATTTAGGAGTGCTTTTCTTAATTTAGTACCTCTGCTTTTGTGCATAAAAGTAAAGCTGAACTCTAGATAGAACTTATGCCAATTATGCCTTGCTTGTAGGTTCCATCTGTCATAAGCAGTGCTTATGAAAGATAAATCTGATTTAATTTTCACAAAGATAGAAAGAGAATCTTCAAAAAGGATGGTAATTTCAATGCTGAACTAGATCTGAATTAGAATTCATTAAGTTTGACCATCCTAAAGCGCAGCTCCTATTTCTATTAAAATGCCAGAATTGATGTGTCAATCTGCTGATTTGTCTTCTCAAGATCAGCGCTGTAAACTAAGATTAATCCTGAAGTAGTTCCTCTCCTAAATTGTTGATGAAAGACTGATCTGGTCCTGCAGATGTGGCCTGTATATCAGCTCTGCACTGAAACTGATGATTTTTTAAGGAGAACGTTGTTGGCTGATATGGATCTGCCAGGAAAGTGTTAGGTAGCTAGAGAGGTAGTGGGGAGCCCGGAGGGTCCATAGTGGAGGCCATTCAATGTAAGGTGGACTAGATCCACTATAATATTAAATAAGGCCCATTGTAGTAGTTAGTTATATATAATAAATGTAAGAGGACTTCTGCTTCTAGAAGGTTCCTCCTCTAGAATGTTCTTAGGTGGTTGGTTGCACTATATAAAGAGGTTCATGCAATGTAATGAGATAGGAAGAAAAATATTGTATTTGGAACTGAAGCTCAATAGGAGGAAGCCCCCTCGAAGAGGCAAGTGAACATGAGAGGATCCTTTCCATAATAGGATCCATTGTATGGTGTTTCCCTACCTCAAGGGTTTTCTTATAATAAAAGTGGTTTCTTCTATATTGCTCTGTGGATCTATTGTGTATTTAGTATTTGTGTTGATTATATTTGTAGATCTACTCAGGTACTTAACAAAAAGTGCTTGATTTGATGATGCTTTGATTGGATTGACAGGTTCTAATGGATTTGCTTAATTTCTAAGTTATGTCTGCTTGAGAAGCAAGCTACCCTGCATGATCTTGGTTCCCAAGCAATCACTTGATCTTGACAATCCATTGTACAATTTGCATGCCTCCTTGTTCCAAAATTGATCACCTTTGCACTATTTGTAAACGTGTCTCGTGGCAAGTAGAGAGAACTTGATAATACACATCTTAGCTGTATAGGCATCCTATTCATTGTGATCTGAAGCATTCTCGCTCTCCATCTAAATATTGAAATTTTTGTTGGTGTGCTAGCAATGCTTCTTATAAATCCTTTAGCTAAGAAAAGTAAATGGAAAAAATGTGGATTGGTACCAACTATTAGGACTCATTATGGTTGGATTGACGATTGGTTGGGGCATTATTTGAGCTCATGCATGAGGACTTCATATCGACTTGTGTTGTCAATTGTACAATTGTACGGTTGTCATTGCTCTCTTTGAATGATTGACCCTAGTATGTAATGTCCCCATTTTGGGACATTATAACTTTACAGAGTGTTATGCCTACCAGAGTAGCTAGATAGGGGTGACAGAGAGTTCGGGAGATATTGAGGGGTTTTATTGGGCCCGACTTGCATCGTTCATCATCAAGATCCATTCCGCACAGCTTGGTTTTGGCTTCGTTGTATTCCGACGATTTCCGTAATTTTGAGTTATTATGGGTCATATCTTAATTAATTTCACTAAGAAGGTCATAATGGGCATATTGCTTGGAGAAACCTCTTAGTGTAATAGCTCATTGGAATTGGGAAGAAGAGCACTACAAGATAAGATGATGAGAAGTGACTTTCAGTGGTCAGAGAAGCCATAAGGATGGATAAATCACTTTTTAGAGGTAAAATGATTAATTAATTAATTAATTAAGTGATTTAATCAAGGAATAATAAAATAAAGTAAAAGTCACTTGGAGGGAAAAGGTCAACAATGAATTAGGGTTTCAACAGTGAATTAGGGTTTTGGAAAGCTATAAGAGAAGAGTCAGCGACCTAATTCATTATTATGCAGATTATGACTTGTCATTGAGGAGAGAGGCGCATCTCAGGAGAGATAATTCAGTGGATTCTAGGAGGAAGACACTAGTTGGTTGATTTCGGTGTTGAGAGACACACCCTAATCACCGGGAAGATAACACAAGTCTTCCATCATTCTTCAGCAACAGTTACATAGGGTCTAGCAGCAAGGGCGCACTTATCCAGGGTGAGGGCACAGCTTCTGAGGAGGTTTAGGGAATCGATTTGTCCCATCTAGGGAGAGTTCAGAGATTCCCCTCTGACCCAGTTGAGAGGAAGGCAATAGGCATCTTTTGTCTGGTTCCTCGTCAGATTCCGACGGAGGAATCATTTGGGGCGCATTTTCCAGACTTGGAAGTGCGACACTTTTGGCGGACACATACAGGGTTCCCGAGCGAGCATCAGATCAGATTCAGGGAAACCCTTCCGACCCATTTCCCAGTAGACCAAGGCGATCATTTTGAGATACATCTCGACCGATTCCGACGGTGGAATCACTAGGACGCATTTTGCCAGTGAGAGAGGGGCGCATTCCCCCAAGGGGATCCATCCGGGGTCCAGACCCACTAGCAGAGAGGCCGGTCAGTTACCAGGCTCGTGAGCTAGAGCAGGGCGCACCATTTGGGATAGTTTCCAGGCCATTCCGAGAGGTATTGCTGCCAGGGCGAACTTCCCAGACTTCCAACAGTTATCATACGAGCTGCCATAGTTGCAGCTCATCCATTGATCCTGCAGTGCTCATCTATTATCGGGTATTATCATTTAGTTTTCTTATTGTATTTTGGCTAAGATCCTTTTGTCTTTTGATCTAGCCGAGTTATTCATTTTACTTAGTCGCATTCGGCCTTTATACTCTGTAGAGATATCATAATATAAACTTTGCAGTCCTTTGTCACATTTGTTATTTGTATGATCATTTATATGCTGTAAATGATTAATCCTACACACACATTAGTAGCGTTTCCTAGACTAGCCAAGTCAGGAACATTACAGTGGTATCAGAGCTGGTTTTCCTGCCAGCCTAAGGGGAAAATCAGATAAGGATATAGATACATCATTACCAGCGAGTGGATTGACAGGAGCACAGATGGAGCCTACACCCTTTAGATGCAGGGAGCGTTGCTACAGTTGCAAAGTGCCTTGGAAGCCAAATCACAGATGTAGGGGTAAAGGGAAGGTGCACATTGTTGAGGTGCACTATGACAGCGAGGATGAGGAGATGCATGTGAATGCAACCATAGATGCCTATTTGGAGCAGTCCGATAAGGCTAGTGACTCTTGCACATCTGAGGGACAATTGTATGGATAGGATGATAGCGCATATCTTTCATCTTCCCCATCAGGTAATGTTGAGGATTCAACACTTTAGCATAGTGGTGACACTTGTGAGGATTCATATGTGTTGGCACTTAGACATGATGAGATTAGGAGGTTGGATGACCTACCGGTGGGTGTAGACATGGCTTCCAGGAAGTCATGTATGGAGAATGATGAGCTTCCTATGATGAGTGAGCCACATTTTTCATCTTCTCAGTCACCTATGCTAGCCACGACACATGAGGATATCAGTGGCATTCCTGATATGGTAGAGGAGCCTTGTGTGGGGATTGTACACAAGGAGCATATGGATTTGCAGACCCAAGAGGAGAGGTATGGCTTGGAGATAGTTGACCTTACACATACCTATCAGTATGAGGAGAGTGAATCACCACTCTTGGAGATTCCATTGATTAACCAGGTTGTGGAGACCGACAGCTTGTTGGGACACTTACTCCCAGGATCGATCTACAGTGATGAGGATGCACTCCTTATTGGTTGGAATGACCATAGCATGTGTTTGGACACATCTGTATGGGATCTAGGCGTAGATGATATTAGTAGGGTGAGTGCACAGGAGGATACAACTGCCCATACAGGATATGGTGCGATTCAGAGAGAGGTCGCAGTTGGTGATGGCGTGTAGTGGCATACAAGAAGACTTAGTAGCACATGGTACAATGGGCAGTTCAATGCCTTATATTTTGAGGAGTGTGTTGTTGGGGATTCAATTGTTGACACTAGCAGTGAGAGGCATGAGGTAGCACCTCAACGAGATTGTGACCAGGAGTCATGACACTTGGCAGGATAATTGAGAGTCAATGAGGACATGATCGTGGCAGCCACTAGATGCATTGATGATACACATGCATTGGTGGCAGGGTATTATTGGAGGGCCTCGATGGCACAAGATAGTTCAGATGGGGGACTTGTCATAGATGACTTCCATACACTCAAGGAGAGAGTGATTGTGATGAGGGCCCACTACCAACAATTGTTGAGGGATAGGGATTACCTATTGGAGGTTGGCGAGATGTATCACAGGGCAATGAGGGAGCAGGAGGTTGAGGTGGACCGACTCACTCATGAGTTGGTGAGAACACAGAGATTCTCGGAAGGCACACAGACAGCCCTTCAAGAATCAGAGTCCAGATCAAAGGAGCTTTTTGAGGAAATTAGACAGAGATCCACTACATCTATTTCAGCAGAGAGTCAGATATATTCCTCAGCCACATCGCGAGAGGATGTTGGTGGTTTAGTAGTGGAGCACTAGTTGAGGGAGGAGCATGAGTACCCAGGATCACTGATGAGTATGGAGAGATATGATCCAGAGATACATGAGGATGTCCATAGGTCACAGGGACCACCCTTCATGAGGGGTGTTGAGACAGTTGAGCACACACGTACACATGGGGATTCCAGAGCCAGGGGCAGTTATGAGGACACTTCCATTTGTGTTCCAGGATTGGTTGACCTTCATGTAGAGGATGACCCCGTAGTACACCCAGGATCCAAGATGTTGCAGGTGTATACAGGAGATTGTATGAGTATGCAGGGGCACACAGTGATGAGTGGTAGTTCTCAAAGACATACAAAGTTGTACAGTGGGATTCAGGGGGACGCACTGGATTGCAAGGAGGAGATGTACTTAGTAGAGCATGAAGATTCCTCTCCATTGCAGCAGTAAACAGATCTGGGAGATCACCTTCACCGTAGCAGCAGTTGCATGAGTGATGATGGATGGAGAATGATTGACCCGCAGTTGGTGGAGGTACCTACCGTTGTACCCGATGGTTGGTGTTCAGTGATGAGTACAGGCGATTATTTACCATGGGTGCTGATGGACGAGCTTTTGGTTAAGTCCTTTGGATTGACCAAAGCATATGATACTTTCCAGTCCTACAATTGGTTGCAGATATCTATGATAACCTTTCCCGATACTTTCATCATTGACAACAACACAGGGGGAGCTAGACAGTGGTAGGGGACTTGGAGAGTTGGTAGGCTGAGACCACTTGACAGGAGTGTCTTGATTGCATTCATCAGGATAGGGGTGGATCATCAGGGTCAGACAGTTGAGGCCATGGGCGTGATGGGGAGTATCCTAGGCCATGTGATAGAGCATATCTCAGAGGTTGCTACATACTCAGACTCTCATTGGGATGAGGGTGGAGTGATTTCAACAGTTACCAGTAGGGCACACCAACAGTTAGTGGGGATTGGAAGTGATGAACTTCCAAATTTGACATGGGATCCGAGAGTTCATTTGGTCAATAGTTTGTTTCATCTTATGAGGATCCAAGAGTGGAGGGTCCAGTATGGATACTTTGAGCAGACAGTCATGATCARAGTAGAGCAACATCGACATGATGGTCCCTGTCAGAGACTAGCATGGGACCCTGGGATTACAGGACCAGGCATTTCATTGACTGATGGAGAAGAGCGGACGTTTGCAGGGGGGAGTCACTTTGATTTTCCATTGAGTTTCAGTATTGGGGAGAACACATCACTGACTGGTGATTCGTTGAGGTCTTGTAGTACCTCACTATGGCAGCAACATGTTCAATCGGTGGGGGTCGTGTTGAGTTTGGTAGGATATACCCATTTCAGCTTGAGGCCATGTGTTATTTGCAGGAGACTCATGGTGTTGATATGTTACAGAACTATACTCCATAGGGCATTGTAGTTGACATTTTGATATGGGATGCAGGGATTGGAGTGCTTGGTAGTTCAACGTTTGATGGAGTTGAGTTTCGAGTAGAGTGGTTACTTAGGGAGTTGACCGAGATTCCTCAACCATTGATCATTCTACTCATCAAGAGCATGTGGGTGTCATGCATGGTGAGCACTTGGAGATACCACATCTTGAGGGGAGTCTACCTTGTGTCACATACGTGGATATGGGACCTCGATATCATATGTAGTTGGATTCAGTTATTGCTTTAGGACAAGCAATATTCCGGCAGGGAGGACTGTAATGTCCCCATTTTGGGACATTATAACTTTACAGAGTGTTATGCCTACCAAAGTAGCCAGATAGGGGTGACAGAGAGTTCGGGAGATATTGAGGGGTTTTATTGGGCTCGACTTGCATCGTTCATCATCAGGATCCATTCCGCACAACTTGGTTTTGGTTTCGTTGCATTATGACGATTTCTGTAATTTTGAGTTATTATGGGTCATATCTTAATTAATTTCACTAAGAAGGTCATAATGGGCATATTACTTGGAGAAGCCTCTTAGTGTAATAGCTCATCGGAATCAGGAAGAAGAGCACTACAAGATAAGATGATGAGAAGTGACTTTCAGTGGTCGGAGAAGCCATAAGGATGGATAAATCACTTTTTAGAGGTAAAATGATTAATTAATTAATTAATTAAGTGATTTAATCAAGGAATAATAAAATAAAGTAAAAGTCACTTGGAGGGAAAAGGTCAACAACGAATTAGGGTTTCAACAATGAATTAGGGTTTTGGAAAGCTATAAGAGAAGAGTCAGCAACCTAATTCATTATTATGCAGATTATGACTTGTCATTGAGGAGAGAGGCGCATCTCAGGAGAGATAATTCAGTGGATTACAGGAGGAAGACACTAGTTGGATGATTTCGGTGTTGAGAGACACACCCTAGTCACCGGGAAGATCACACAGATCTTCCATCATTCTTCAATAACAGTTACACAGGGTCCAGCAGCAAGGGCACACTTATCCAGGGTGAGGGTGCAACTCCTGAGGAGGTTCAGGGAATCAATTTGTCCCATCCAGGGAGAGTTCAGAGATTCCCCTCCGACCCAGTTGAGAGGAAGGCAAGGCACATCTTTTGCTTGGTTCCTCGTCAGATTTCGATGGAGGAATCATCTGGGGCGCATTTTCCAGACTTGGAAGTGCGACACTTTTGGCGGACACATTCAGGGTTCTCGACCGAGTATCATATCAGATTCAGGGAAACCCTTTTGACTCATTTCCCAGTAGACCAAGGCGGTCATTTTGAGATACATCTCGGTCGATTCCGATGGTGGAATCACTAGGACACATTTTGCTAGTGAGAGAGGGGTGCATTCCCCCAGGGGGATCCATCCGGGGTCCAGACCCACCAACAGAGGGGCCAGTTGGTTACCAGGCCTATGAGCTAGAGCAGGGCGCACCATTTGCGACAGTTTCCAGGCCATTCCGAGAGGTATAGCTGCTAGGGCGAACTTCCCAGACTTTCAACAGTTATCGTACGAGCTGCCATAGTTGCAACTCATCCATTGATCTTGCAGTGCTCATCTATTATCGGGTATTATCATTTAGTTTTCTTATTGTATTCTGGCTAACATCCTTTTGTCGTTTGATCTAGTTGAGTGATTCATTTTATTTAGCCGCATTCGACCTTTGTACTCCGCAGAGATATCATAATATAAACTTTGTAGTCCTTTGTCGCATTTGTTATTTGTATGATCATTTATATGCTGTAAACGATTAATCCTACACACACATTAGCAACGTTTCCTAGACTAGCCAAGTCAGGAACATTACATAGCAGCGGTGTCTCCACTTGGCAGTTAAGAGGTCAACCTCTGTTGTTGCTTCTTTTTTCACATGTGCACTTGTATGACAAGAAGACGATCTTGTTGCATGTGGTGTTTGGGGCATTTGTTGAGCCTTTTGACCTACATCAGTGCATGGCTAGGTTCTTGGTTTGCTTGCTTGAAGCAATCTTGTTAATCTTCAACTCCCTTGCTTTACTGGCATCTTTGGCATATCATTTCAGCTTCAACATACTCTTTGCCATCTACTATGTCATATTTTGGAGATTGTTCTTTGACAACATTGTGGGATTTGAGTTCCTTCTTTCACCACTTGTGCATGTGTTCTTTCACACTTGGATTTCAATTTCCTTGTGTTTACTTCATTGGTTCCAAAGAGGTTTGTGTGAGGGTGTATTTTGGAGTCTAGTTTAGAAGCGAGACTCTCTATTTGTATTTCTGGTTTTGAAGAGATTCATGTGAATGTTTTATTGGAGGTTACAATTCTGTAGATTGACTCTCCATTGAGATCTTGTGTCCATCTTGCCATGGTTCGTTTGATGTTGTCAACAATGGTCATCATTGTATTCCCCACTCAGTTTAACATTAAGGGGGATTATTGTAATGTTCTTTTGCCAATTTTTCTTACCATATCTTTCCCAAGTGAATATTAAGGGGGTATGTTGGGATGTAATTTTACTTGGTCAAATACATGATTAGTCCACCTTTGCCTTTTTATCCCCAAGTCAACCTTAAGGGATGGTGTTGGTGTTATGGTAGTTAAGTTTGACTTTGTGGTCTCTTAGTGGTCATTAGCGTGATTTATGTCTCACCCTTAGTGGGTGGATATAGCCCAAATTGGTGGTTAGTGTGGTGGTTAATCTTGACTATGTTGTCCCTTAGTGGTCATTGTTGTCATTTATTGTATGCCATTAGTGGATCATTAATTAGCCTATATTGGTTGTTAGGGTTAGCATTAGGTAGTCTAGCCTTAGAGCCTACAATATGCAACTCTCATGGTCTCACCAAAATTGTAGTTAGTGAAATGTATATGTTATTCATGATTATTTGGGTATGAAGGTACTCACGAAACAATTGTGTTGATCTTTGATGTGATGTGCTTCTAATTATCTTAGGTCATTGTCCCATATCTTCTAAATATATACCTGTGTGAATGCCTATAATAATCTCCTATGTTGCACGGGGACCTGTCCCCCCCAAAAAAACCCGCGTACCCGCCGTCCCCGCGTTCCGGGGACTTGGGGACCCTTAGGAAACTTACCCAAATTGTTGGGGACTCCATTGGGGACTCGGGGACTTGCTGGCCGTCCCCAAGACGTTCCGGACAGATTTCAGGGATGTTCCGGACAGATTTCAGGGACGTTCCGGACAGATTTTGAGGATGTTCTAGGTAGATTTCAGGGATTTTTTTGGGCAGATTTTGGGGATATTCCGGGCATATATCTTCAGTCTTGAAAATCATGGAAATTGATGATTGAACAATAAGATCATTTTTCCCATCCATTATTTTTGTATTGCATTGAATCTAAATCTATTGTAAAAGTTGTAGCTCAAAACATGTGTTTTGTATGATGGGTATTGATTTGGGTTTTTGGTGATTTAAATATTGTATTTTCAGCAACAAGGTTACAAGAAACAAAGTTTCCATGTCAAAAAAACAAGAAATGCAACATTTCAAAAGGTTGATCCTTATGGTTACTGCTCTTGTTCTTCTCATTTTTCTGGTCATCTTAGCTTTTAGATATTCTACA
>JZKD02S1775419.1:387564-433678 GCA_000966675.3 Picea glauca
CCCCAACCCGCCGTCCCCTGAAAAATTTGGGGGTGCGCTCTAGCCGTCCCGGGGATGCATCCCCCCGTCCCCGCCGTTCCCCCGTGAGCAAAAACCAATGCAACATAGATAATCTCCTATATACACTAATTCTCACTCATTACTGATGCGGGTACAGTTCGAGGCTGACCTATAATTTACTTTTGTAAGTGATTGCTTATATTGGTTAGATTACCATGACAATTCCCTCCCTCTTGGAGATGCTTCATCCCCTAACCATAAGATGATACCAAATAATAAGTTTTCCTTGGATTTTTGCTCACCGGGTGCCCACCTTGACTACCCATCCATCCTTGTTTGATCCTTTTGTGTCATTCTCCAATAGTATGATTTCTCAGTTTTTTTCTTCCATTCCATTCATTATCATATCTTTGCCAATTTGTTGTAGCTGTTTGTCTTTGATAACTTTTCATTTGACTCCATGAATGTTCTTGGTTCTTTGATCATCTTCTCTGAAAAGGTGGGGTTTGATATGCGCCTTTCTGTTTCGCTTGTATACTTTATTGATAACAAGGATGTCTATATGGTTCAACTATTGTAGGTTGTGCTTCTCTATCTTCAAAGTTATGTTCAATCATTTTCTCCAGTAACCCACAAGTCATTGATACGAAAAAACATTTATTTTCAACTTGATTGCTTCCAATTTTCCTGCAACTCATTGATGACGATGATCCTTAGTGCTCCATGTACTTCAAACGACCTCTAAAGTAGAATAGGAAGAGTTGTAGAATGTGTATATGTAGGTTTGAGGAACTCTACCTTTGTATACAACTGAAATATGGCCTGGGCTTGATGATAGTTGCATATGAACATTTGAATATTTAGATCTTGGGCAATATAAAGTGCGTCCAAGTCAAGTCTGCCAATGTTCTTTAGCACATTGTTCACAGCGCAAACACAACATGGTGTCCAATGTATATGCTTGTACTTGCCATCAATAAGCAAACTTGCAACTTTACAAACATGAGCTACATTTCTAGTGACCTGCACCATATTATAGAGTCTAACACCCTCTATAACCTCACAAAGAACCTTAGACTAAAATATAACATTTTTCTCCTTCAAGGTACAATACTACAATGTATGGACCTCAAGAAATAAGGCCTTTTATCGCACAAGTTGTAGGTTGGGCAAAGCCCGATCCAACCACCAAATGGTGACAACTAAGAGAGCACCTACCCACTGTCACCTTAGATATGTGTTCCCTTCACTTTAGAGGTGAAGTGGTCACCTCAAGGTGGGAATCCTGGTGACCCTAGGGGGGAATGAGATGGAAAGTGTGATGTATGAATGAATGCCCCTATAGGTCAAGTTTCTATGTGTGGAGAGTAAGGTCTTGATGGTAGCCAAGAGTTGCCAAGGAGTAGTAGACCTTGCAAATGTTGATTGTACCTGCCCGAGACACAAGGAACACAACGATACAAGCCCAAATATATGATGGACAAACAAGTTAAGCTTGCTGTCCCTAATTGCAGCAGTTAGTAACAGTATATATCAGCGATAAAAATGATAATGAATGCTGCAAAATAAGTTGCTAAAAGTCTAGTTGAAAGAGCAAGAGAGAAACTAGAAACAACTAGATCAACCCAAGTAAGATAGCATTAGACTTTAGCAATGAAAGAAGGCTGTAACAAAAGGTGTTTGCAGCCTTATGGCTGTAGCAAACTTCTTGTTACAACAGTGAATTCAACCACCAAAACTCACAAAGAATCCACCCAAAAGTTGCGCTAGACCAAGTAGATAAAAGTGGCAAACTCTTAGCGAATTCTGATGGTTGAAAAAAAAGTTATAAGTGAAAGAGTGTTAGGGTTTCTGCAGCCCTAATGGCTGAAGATGAAAGTTTATAACAGCAGCAAGAAATACCCCTTTAGAGGGGACGCCCTAGTGGTTAAGAGGTGCTCTAGGCACAAGGGACAAAACCCAAATTGCAGAAAGTTGAAATGACAAAAAATCACATTTCCCAATGCACTATTTTATTTCTCCAATGCAAAATATTCAGATAAGTGCCTTTAAAATTGAGTAAATGTAGTCTTAGAATAAATAGTTAGGTCAACAAAGACCCTAGGGGTGTAAGCCCTTTTACTTCCTAGGGTATGCTAATCAAACTTAGGGTAAATCTAAAATGGTATACACACTCGTATTCCTCCTAGCAACCCTTGCAAAATAACTTGTAAACTTTAGCAAATTAGATGAAGCTTAATGGAGGGTGTATCCAACATAATCCTAGGGTTTCAAACAAACATAACCAAGAAAGAGCAAGAAATAACTAAAATGCAGATTTTTCCTTACAATTCCAAGAGAGAGGATCAAACCCTAGTTTCACCAAGCAAATTCACCGTAAGCATCAAGAGAACAATCATCCAAGAGGTGCGCATCACTCCTCCTCATCCATTCACCAAAAGATAGCACTAAAAAACATTTTCACAAGAGAGAAACACCATAATGCCCAAGAATAGCGGAAATTTCAGCCAAGTACTTCTCATAATGGGAGAGTTATGTTATGAAATGAGATTCGCATGATCTCTATTTATACAAAAGTCTTAAAACATAGTTTGTCCACTTAGCAAGGGTAAAACATAAGAGAAGGGGTCAACAACATCTTATCCCTTGAACCAAATAGTAATATTTAATTTTCACTTTAAAACATTAGAAACCCTAAAAATAAGATGCCGTCACCCCTTTAGGGGACGTTTTGACACTTTTCCAAGTCGTTGGAGGAGAAGAAGGAGGTCGTTGGGGCTCATTGAGCCTTCTCTTCATGTGCTAGGGTCAATCCACGTCTCCTTCGGTCAAATCATGCCAAGCATCAATGTGCAATAATTTTGTCACCACCAAACCCCCTCAAGCATGACGTCAAGCCTCAAAAAATGACGTTTTTACTCTCCTAGGCAAGTCGTTTGGGTAATAGGGGTTGGGTAAGATCCTCCATGATGCCATGCAAGCCTCCAAAGGCATGTATTTGTGATCTGATGTGGGGACCTATAGCATGCCAACTAGGGACCTGTGGGCTTCTTGCCCCATGGAAACCCAAGCTAGGCTTGTTCTCCCAAAACAGGCCACCAAACATGGTCCTGCAAAACAAAGGGTATGCCCTCCAAAGATCTCAAGTCAAAGATATCATGACAAGTGTAAACCACATGTAATAAGCAAGGCACCTAAACATGTGCATTAAAACTACCTCATCAAATTAAACAAATGCTCCAAGACACTATACAATTGACCAAGTTTAGGTATGTGAAGGGTGTCATAAAAGTCCTATTGGGAAGACCAAAACCCTCAAGTAGGGGATGCTCCCAAGGATGGCCTTTCAAGGTTATGTAGTGCATGATGAGGTGGAAGGGGTTTAGGCCTCATAGGTCAATGAATTTCATGACATACAAGGGCTCGTATTGTCTCATTTATGGGTGCCTTTGTAGGGGGTGTGCTGCACCTTCTTCAATGCAACCTTTTTCCAAGCCCATTTATTGCCTTATGTTCTTTTAGGATGTTTCCAGGTTGAAGCCGAGGTGGGGCTTCTACCTAAGCATGAAAAACTGTGCCCACCTTGACTCTATCTTGGTCACATCATGCTTCCCCAAGTTGGAAACATGTGTGGGGATTCTACCTAAGCAATAAAAACAGTGCCCACACATGCTCCTCCCTGGTTGGCATTTTGTCATTAGTCATTCTTTTATGGGTCCCATTAGTTTTTTATGAGAGATTTTTCATTGTCCTCGGGATCCCTAGGCGAGCATCTAGAAGGTTACTTTGTTTGGCTTTATCTTTTGCTAGCAATCATCCCCTGGGCCTTTAGCCTCTTCTTCCCATGAAATGAGGTACATGCCCTTCTTGGGTCACTAAAGTCAAAGAGCCTAGAAGAGGGCAATATGATGGGAGAGTAATGAGCGGAAAGTGGTAAGTATGGTCAGGAATGGTACGATGACCCCTCAAGGGATATCCAGTTGCACACCTTCCCCAAAGGTTGGCTACTTACTAGGAAATCTATGACACTCACCAAGTTGAAACAGGGTCAACAACATAATGTCCAAGCAGGCCTTCTATGATCAAAAGAAGCTTAAATACAACATGTTTAAATGTCTCAAATATTAGGGTGATTACTTGCCACAATACCTGACTTGTACCGCATGTGGCAAGACCATCTGCCTTCCAGAAGCCAGCTGGTGTGGTGGATGCGCTGACAAATGGATCAAAATGTGGTGATAGAGTGGGCTTCCGTGTGTGCAAGTGGACACTGCTAGTCATGTGGTCTCTTGGCACTCCATATCTGCAACCTGAGGGCCTTGATACATCATCTCCTTAGTTATCCCAGAAAATGGGGATAACAAGGCCTTTAAGAACAAGAAATAATTATAATCAATAGGGGTTTGTTTCTTTGATTTGTCCATCTATTTATGAAAATTGAGCAACATGTCAACAAGAAAGGGAGATCATGCTGCATTGAATGGTATTCGACATGCATTAAAAAAAGTATTATTGCAAGCTCTTTTTTGTCCCTATTTTCATTGTCAAATAACAACATCATGGAGGGAGCAGCTTGCTGTTTTTGTGGAATACTAAGGGGGTTTCATTATTGAAGAAGGTCCTACATGAGTTGTAGAAATTAGAAGTAGTATCTGCATCATCTGCCACAGAAGACCAAGAACACGGATTTGTTCCTTCAGCAAAACATTCTTTTCTAGCAATTCCTTCATTAGTGCAGGGTCAGCCTCAGTTAAAGCACATACACCCCACAACCATTCAGCCCCAACAAATTTTCCTTCACTCTTAAATAGCTTCCCTGCCAGTCCATCCCACACAAACTGCACTCTTTTTTGAGCTTCCTCCCTTGTTTGCAGCATTAACTGTGCAGTAGTCCAGATGGCATCTTGGGGTCTTTTTTGGACCCGTAGAAGTTAAAATTTGCTGCCCAAAGTTGAAGATCTGTGCTCACAAGGGAAAAGCCACTGCCTTTAATTTGGCACAGCTATACATAAGTGCAATACTTTGCGTGCAGTAGAAAATCTCCACTCACAGGAAATTGACTGCCCATGTCTATGATCAAGTTCAAACAATGTGCCCACAGTCCAAAACAGCTGCCCACAACTGGGACACTCTTCTCAGTGATCACAGTTGAAAGATGGCAGCTCACACTTGCAAAACTCTGCCCACAGTAGAAAATTTGCAGCGTACACATAGTTTACACATTAAAAATGCTTTCCACAAGGAAAATCCTCTGCCCACACTTTCAAATTTGCTGACCACAAGTGCCGCAGTTGAAAATCTGCTGCCCAAAATTTCACACATTGAGAAAGAAGATGGAATGTGTAGAAAGAAGATGTTGAAAAACAGCTTTGAATATGTTTTAAATTTTTGTTGGGGAATTATGGCCAAGTGGAAGGTATTTTGCTTTCTAGTTTGTTTACTTCACCCCCCTCAGGTTGGCTGCCAGCTTGGGGACACCCCTTGATCCTGAGGGACATCTGGGCATGTCCCAGAACTTAGAAGTACTGGGGACATCCTGTCCCTGTTTTGGGATACTCGAGACAGTGATGTCCCGAGTTTGGGGTACCCTCCCTGGCTATGCATACCCATGCTACAGAGTTTAGTACAAGTCCTTCAATTATGAGCAAGTCACTGGTCTCCGCGTTGGGAGTGTTCTATTTGCCTTCTTGCTCACCTTCTTAATCAGCTCATATCATTTGGATATATTCCAAAGAGTGCGATTATCTCTGTAAAACGGACATCATCCAAAGCAAGAAGATACTGTTTACCGGGTTTAATCATTTCAAAATATTTTTTATTCTCTTCGGCAATCTATTTAGCATGATCAAAAAATCAAAAGAAAGTTGGCTGGCTCCTAAGAAGCAGTTACATTTCCAACTAGTGAATGATACACGACTAATGTATCTAGAAAATAGTTGAACAGAAACGATATATAATTCAGGCATTTTGCAAATCTATCATAGGCTATACGAGAAAATGAAAATATTTTGTTGTATTAATGTTCCATCATTTAATTTCTTAGATTCTCTATTTTAGATTTTTCCAAATATCTTTTCCATGTGGTGAAGAAAGGATAGATTGGTTACTTTGGTGCTCAGCTCAAATTTAGTTGGCTGATATCATGAGTGCAGATGTCATTTGAATATGTGTTAAAAATTTGGCAGTTAGGCGTCTTGTGCCTCGTCTTGTGCGCAAACGAGGTCGTGGTTCAAAAATTCCAGCAGAGGAGTCGCACAATGAATGCCCTTCTAGTGTGGCGGAGAGTTCAAATTTGAGTACTATTTCCGAACAATCAGCTGAGAAGTTAAGCAAAGAAATTGATGAAATCAGTGAAGGATTGAAAGAGCTTCGTCTGTTTCCAAAGTTGGAGCATCGACGGCGGCATGTTGGTCAGGTAAAGTTTGATGTGTTCATCTCAGCAATACTTTTCTAGCTTTTGGGTATGCTTTTTCTGTTAGCTTAACGCAGTTAAATGACAATTCAGGGTGATTAATGAATTACATTAAATTCATTGGAACTATGTTACAGGTCTTCTTGAGGGGTGATAGTGTTGTAATGGTACGAAGAGTACAATAGCAAAGTAACTTCTTGGAACATTTAAAGGTTGATTATGATAATGACCTTTAAGTAGGTTGAAAAGCATGTGCAACCAGATACTCTCTTCCAGGGATGAGAAAATATGGAATTTCCGAATAGATTATCTGTACATAGAAGCTACAATCTGAGTGCAGACCCATCTTGTGTAACATGATAAATTCTTCCTCAGTGGTAGTAGGATTATTGTATTATTGTGTTTTTTCTTTTAAATTGAACTATTTTCTTAGTCTATTTTGGAAGGAACATACTATCAGTATCATGTAACCTGTTCATAAAAAAACGATATAACTCATCGCATAGTACTCCCAAAACTTGTGGTAGGTCATGCCTCCTATTCATATAATATTAGAATAAAGTCCAGGCCTGCTAGTTTTTAGACATACTGATTTGTATACATCCCTGTGATACAAACTCATAGGCCTGTAATACCTTCGTTTTTTGTAGACAAAATCATGACAGGTACTGTAATCCCTTCAAAATTTGCAAGTCTTTCTTAATATACGAGGTTGGTACACTCCAAATCGATGAATAGTTCTAATCGAGTGCATGAAATGTGCTCTGTTGGCAGCCAGGTACTACCCCAATGTAAATTTTTGGTAGATAATTATATTGTGTTCAATCCACAAGGTCCCGTGATGTAATTACATTGAATTTATCTTTATACCAATTCATCTGGGATATATATATACATGATTTTTTTCACGGGAACTAAGATTTATGCCTTCATGCAGCTAATTTATTTGTGATTGAGACACGTGACTTTCACAGTTTGTCGTGAAGAGCAGAAAGAATTTTCCCAGCTACATTTTTTTCGTTGATAGCTCAAGGTAAATGGTTTATTCATTATACTTACTTTGTATTGCAACTATTGGGTTCCAATGATTTTACATTGTTTATTGTGGTGGACGATAAATTACAAAGTCGTTTTGACATGGAAAATGTTCAGGAGTTAACATTGGTTAGTATCAATGTTTCATAAGAGTAGGTGCACTTATATTTATTATTTTGTTGTCTAATGTTAGATCCCACTCCAAAAATTAATTGTAATCATGAGCTTATATTCTGGGCTTTTGTTACTAGAGTTCTAAGTCTGAGTGCATTACTTCAAATAATTACAGAAAAACTGAAAAATACTGATTTCTGAATCATACTTAGTTGTGATTCAGGGTTTAATTTGTCGTAGATTAGTTGTGATTCAGGGATTAATGTCGTAGGTTAATTTAATCTGATTTTGGTCCTGATTGTATCATTTTGACCAAGTAGTTTAATTGTGTAACTTGGAAGATGCCAATAAAATATAATTAAATTCCATCTAATTGAACCTATCAACTTTATATAAATATTCTATTCAAAGAAAACATTGTAAATTACACACATATTATCCAAAGAAAAAATCGTAAATTTTCTAATAATGAAGAAAAAGAAAAAGTGCACTATGAATGGGCTAGCTGCACTCATAACAAGACCCATTTTTGGATCCCTATACCCAAAAACCCTTACAAAACAAGGACACAAGTCTCCCGTGAAACCCTGAACCTTCTCCAGAAAACAAAGAAAACAAGAAGGAAACATTATATCTCCAAGTCCGAGAACAGTGACTGTCCTAAATGTACATTCATAATACCTGTTTTAAATCTTCTACAGGTTAGAGGAAAAACACAACCTGTTTAACAAAAAAACATGGAACTAATGTTTATCAAGAAGAGAGCTTCAAACTTTTCCCACCTAACACCTGCCAAATTAAAAGGACAGCAATCCTATATCACTGCCATGAAGAGGCTTCGTCACTGCAGAAATAAGCATCTCATCCTTCGACTCCACAGACTCCACTGAAATCTCTAGGGCTTCTTTTGACACTCTGAGAATCTGCCTGTGAGCTAAGTTCTCTAAAGACGTGGGAGTAAGAAATATTGTCAAAGCTGTTCTCCATCCTCTTAATCTGATCCTATATAGGAGATAGGATACTGTTCCTAGTTTTGTTTGACCAACTGAGAATCACCCTACCCCTGCAGATGTATGATGTTTTTATCCACAAGGCATTTTAACAATAACTTGAAAGCAATCAGTTCAGCATAGTTATTGGATCTTTCTCCAAGGCCAGCTTTAGAATTGATGAAAGAAAATTTTAAAAGTGCCAAGTGTCTTCAGCCCCAGAAATCCAGATGGGTCTAGAGAAAGATATGGAGGACAATGTTACTCGAGAAAGACATGAAGGACATTGACCCCCATATCTTTCTCTAGCCCTATATCTTCCTCTTGCTCTTACACGAGAGCCTTTTCTACTCTGTCCTCTGAAAAACTGACCTGGACTATTTCCTTCGGAGTCAAATAAAAAGCTGCTCTTCTAGGACACCTGTACAAAGTATAGACAGCTGTATGAACTGCTTCAGCCCAAAATTCATTGTCAAGTCATTTTGTTTTCAACATACTTCTAGCCATCTCAACAATGGTCTTATTCTTCCTTTCCGCGACACCATTTTGTCAAGTTGTTTTGTTTTCAACATCTAGCCATCTCAACAATGGTTTTATTCTTACTTTCCGCGACACCATTTTGTCAAGGAGTAGATGAATTTGTAAATTATTTGCCTTATACCATTCATCTTGCAAAAATTCATAAATTCATTGGATATATATTCTCTCACATTATCTGATCTGAGGGTGAAAATATTCAAGCCATTTTGTTTTTCAACCAATTCATTGAATTGGACATGTGTAAAGACTTTTGAGCTTTCTTGCAGAAAACGTACGCATGTTTTTTTTTTGAGTAATCATTAATAAATGTTAGGAAATGCATGGACTTTCCAAAAGACATTGTCTCTATAGGAGCCACATAAATTTGAATGTATTAATTCAAGGCGTTATGTAGCCTTCCAAGCTTCTATTGGAGAAGCTCTCCTTGTGTTGCTTCTCTAGTATGCATCTTTCACAAATCTCATCATCATTTGCAAGGCAGGGAAGGCCATTCACCATGTTAGTCTTCCGTATCAACACTATTTGAGTGCCATGATACTGGGATTTATGTATTGGCTCACTCATATAAATCTTTTGGTTGCAACAAACAAGGTTTAGGTGGGTCTAAAGAAAGATCTGGAGGACAATGTTACTATTGTAATCGATTTGGTCATTTTGAGAAACACTGCAAAAATAATACACATGATTTGACAAATAAAGGTGCCAATACTGCAGTTTAAGAAATCGTAAATGAGAAGTTGTTTATATTTAGTTTAATGGGACGCAATGAAGAAAGTGAGGCTTGGTACATGATTTAGGATGTTCAACACGTATGACATTTCACGAGGAATTGTTTACAAGAACAAATGACAATTATTTAGGTAAAGTGATATTTGGAGATGATAGTGCTTAAAAAATTAAATAAAGAAAGATTGAAGATGAAGAATAAACAAGACCAAGATGAAGATGGTAGAAGACAAGACATTGAAGAAGATTGGAGATGAAGAACATAGAAGATGGTAGAAGACAAGACATTGAAGAAGATTGGAGATGAAGAACATAGAAGATGGAGACGACGATTAGACCATTCAAAAGCCCAGTTGAAGGGATACAAGATGATGATTGAATTATGAATAATTTCCAAATTATATGATTGCTTTGTAATGATGTAAACCACACATAAAAATCTATGTATGAAACCAAAGATGAGGACAATGAGAGAAGTTAGGGATGAAGGTTTCATAGAATCAAGTTGAATGGTTCACAGAGATACTATTAGATAGTTATGGAGATGGTTGAACTAGACATCTAATTATGACATGGTGGTTGAACTAAATATCTAATTATGGCATAGTTGTTATAGTCCCCTATTGTTATACAAAGGGACCTAATGTACAATAGAAACACAAACATGGGAATGGAATGATTGAATATAATTTCCCCCTTTGGTTTATTGAGTGTAAACTCTCAATGCCCCTTGCTTGATAAGTGTTTGGAGTTTATTCATTGCTGAATTGTAAACCCAACAAATCCTTGGTGCCTCTTCACTGGTTTTGTCAAAAAAAAACCCCAAACTCGAGACTTTTTTTTTGTAAATAAAAAGAGGGGCCTTATATTAAATCACAAGTTTACAGCTTTGCGATGCTTGGCAACCACTCGTTCTGCCACATGAGGGAAACCATAACAGGTGGCTCCAAGCGGTTTTGAGTCTATCATACCTTACAAATTTTTTACAAAAATTGAGCAGAGAAATGCTAGTGTTTGCAGGAATCCTGTTCCATCTATCTAACCTAGGGATGGCCTCGTTCAGAGCCACCATTACTGAGAGAATTGCACAAGCAAAAGGAGTGAAAACTATCTTAACACTATCTACTCTATGACTGAAATTGACAAAAAACTGGGATCTGGGGTGAGTCGTGTCATGCCATGGGAGAACCTGGATGTCCATGAATGGTGTATGCCGGGATGAATCTTTGCTTGCATGTTGGACAACAGGCTTGCGCTGGAGCATCTGTGAATGACTCGAGCAACATGTCCAGTCGTTGATTGATGACCCCTTGGCCATGCACCTGTTTGTCTTGCTGCTGATGGATGTCGAAGAGGAGCTCAAGATGCTCCTCTGCCAGATGATAGGCAGAGTGCGAGCCCTCTTCTCCCTTGTCCATTCCATCGTCTTCCACTGCAGCTGAATCCTTGCCTGCTTCTGTCAATTGCCAACTTGGAGGGATTTCCTCCTCCACGATACAACTCCTGTCCTCGTAGTAAGGCTCAGATGGCTTGAGGACTGGGGGGGGCGAGAAGGCTGGTGGCAGTGGGGAGGCACACCTCTAAGGGTGGCATTGTCACGTTCACTGAGCTCGGGTTAGGATGCAAGGATGGAGGTGGTGCCTCCTCTTTCACAGTGGTGAGGCTGAGGTGCGAAGGCGGAGGAGGCGCCTCTTCTTTCATAGTGCTATGGCTATAATGCAGAGGCGACAGTGCAGAGTGCGCCGAGGAGGATGGGGTCTCCATTTTCGGCTTGGGCAGGGTTGTTTGAGTACTCCAGGTGGTGCTGTGGGAATCACTGAAGTGAGCAATAAGAGCACGTTGAGAGGCAGTGAATCTGGTGGCCCGAGTGAGGGCGCTTGTTTTTCTGGCGCCCCTCTTGGGCTTCCCACGCTCTCGAGGCATGATGGGAGGAGTAGGGGGATGGAGGGGGTGAGAGGGGGCAGTGTGGGGACGTTGGTGGCGAGTTGAGGCCAGGAGGACGCATAGGGTGCAAGCAGTGATACCAGGAAAATCGTGAGGGCCGAAGAGCTCTGTGTGGTGAGCACACTAGGTGAAAACCAAATAGAAATGCATGCCAGGGATGCCTTTAACTCTGTGAGGAGCTGAAGATGCCTCTCCCATTGCCATTGATGGCCGACGGGACTTCTGCAAGTAGCTGGTACCATAAACCTAGCTGGATCGCTCATCCGAGAGCTCAACCAGGCGCACTAAATTAACTCTCCGCATGGTGTAAGCCATGGGAAGTTATTGCTGTGGGGGTGACGGCCTGGGATAATAACTCCCTTGGCTAGTCCAAACCAGCTGCCCCCCTCGTTCCAAGTGGCACCCCATACTCGAGAGTTATCAATGATTAAGTCCTCTATTTGCTCAAAGGGTTTTAGATTAAGTCCTCTATTTGCTGAAGGGTTTTACCTGACCAACTGTCAAGATTCCTTCATAACTAAATTTGATGTAAGAAACCGATTGAAATATTTGGACATCCTTTTCTTGTAATAACATTGAGTTCCTTGCTATCCATAAACTCCATGACACCACAAAAGGAAGAAGCATGTGCTCTTTGTTCCCTTTATTTCCAAATGTTTTTTTAAGCAATCTTCTGCATAATTATCTTTTTACACACCTATGCCACCTGTCAAAGACCTAGCTTCTGTGAAAATTGAGAGAGTAGAAGGTATAAAGGCTAAGGTGTGTCGATGCAATGATTTGCTTCCAATACAAACTTTACTAATGTTAGTCTCCCACAATAGAGAGCCAATGCTAGACCAAGTTACTAATACATTGATTCGTTTTGTCATATAATGAAATCAAACGTTTTGTTCCATAGTTCAATTTCAACTTAGTGCTCAAATACTTAAGGCCACTATTGAACCCTAAAGCATTTTAAGGAAAATTATGAGTTCATTGTGTTTAATGTTCTTCATTGACATTGCTAAACGCAATGGAGGATTTTTGTATATTGATCTCCATACCTGTTACCTCACTATACAATTCTAAGATCTCCTTTAACCTTTTAACATCCCTAATAGAACCATGACCCAACAGAAGCACATCATCCTCAAATAGTGAGTTAAAAAAGACACTTGCTCATCCTTATTTTGTGAATTGCACCATATCTTTTGGCTTCTATAATAGCTTTGCTTAGACCTTGAATGACAATTGGAAATAGCAAAGGTGACAAAGGGTAGCCTTGCAACAACCCTTTGGATGGTGCTTAAAACCTAGATGTTGATCCATTTATCAAAACAACAAAAGAAATAGATGAAAGACAACTTGCTATTGAGTGCACCCTAGGCAAACAAAATCCTAAATGAAGAAGCATTAATCTTAGGTGGAACCCACTTGCCTTATCAAAGGCTTCATAAAGGTTTAGCTTCAACACCATAGCATGAATTTAGAAAGGTTAGCTTCAACACCTGATCTACACCATTAGCATCATGAATTTGCCTTTCACTTAAGAACCCAAATTGCTCCTCCAAAATATAATCTGGAAAAACTCTCTTCAACATGATTGCAATGATCTTAGCTCTCATTTTATAGATAGAACTGCACAAAGATATTGGCATAAAATTTTCAAAAGATGCAAGAGATTCCTTTGAGATGAGTGCAATAAAAGCATAATTAAATTCTTCCAAAACTTTCCTAGAGGATCTAGACTCCTCTACCATTGTTAGGAGATCATCCTCCAACATGTCATAAAACTCTACATAGAATTCCACAGACCAACCATTTGGTCTTGGACTCTTGTCCTTCTGAAAAGATTCTAGCACTGTTTTTAGTTCTTCTGTATAAATTTCTTCCATTAGTTGTTCATTAGCCATCTCATTCACAAACCTAGGAAAGTAGGAGGTTAACTTAATTATTTCTACGATGTTTGCCCTAACTAGTCCCTGGTAAAATTTTTGGAAATGTGTCAACCTTGACTCAACAATGCCTTGAAACTTCCTTGCTTTGCTTCCATCCTACATATCCATTTCCTAGATGTTATTACTCCAATGTTTTGCATAATTTTGAAAAAACTTAGTGTTTTCATCTCCTTTGGCCAACTAGATAGCCTTTTCATTTTCCAATTGCACTCACAATCCAACAATTTCTTTTTGGAATGTTCTAGCACCTTGAGCTTTGTCTTGTCCACCTAAAGATAAAACTCCCTCCTTGTTTTTTCATAGATGTTTTCTATTTGGCCTTCCACAACTTTTATGCTTGGACCTGAATTCATAAATTTGTTACGAGCCTAGATAACAACTACAATTTTAACCTTCTTAAGACTTTTTACAAATTGAAAACTAGTTGCGCCCCCTCAAATGATCACCATAATGTCTTTACTCAGTGTTTACCAAATTAATGAACTCCTTGTCTTCTAACCACATTGGGTTAAATTTGAAAGGGCTTCATTGCTTGAGATCATCTTTTTCGAGTTGAATTCATATGGGAAGGTGAACATAAGCATCCCCAGTTTCCACCCAAGATCTAATTCTGTCTACTTCTATCTTTAATGTCTCTAATGCCAAAAATCTATGAAGTGTTTTCGAGATTCCTTATGCCCTTGATCTAAAGTTTCTCCAAGTTGGAACTAGTTAGATAGGCTCAACATCCACTAATCCAACAACCTCTATTTTGTGAAGGAAGAAATATGCCAAGGCATCTGTCCTAGCTGCTTGACCCCATACCTCAACTCTCTTCATGGTGAAATTTCGGTCACCTTCGATAATAACATTATCATGTTTAAGGATTCCTTGGTTAAAGAAATTATCGCAAAATAGCTTCATAGCATCATATGGATCATAATGTTAGTAATCAAGAAGGTTTTCCCTAATTTGAGTGATATGAGCTCAGTGCATATGCTTTCCACAATTAAGGAAGAGTTTAGAAGAAAAAAATATTTATTCCAACCCATAATAACACCACTAAATCTGCTTATAGCATCTAAAGATGAAAATTCCCAATATCTCAAGAAAGAGGCGAGAATGCCCATCATTTTCCCCTTTGCCCATTTTTTCTTGAATTTAATGATATCGACTTTATGGAGGTTAATAAAGGGCATGCTTCTTTGAGGCATTTCCCAAGCTCCTAACATTCAAAGAAAGAACAATGATCATTTTAGTTTACTTGGGGCTTGCCATGATTTAAGGGCCCTTTTAATGCTCTGTTGTTTACTTAATTGGATCTTTCTGAAAGATTTATCTTGAGTTAAGGATAGGAAAATTTTCCTACTAAGAATGTTTGATGTATCCTCCCTCCCCAAATCACAACTCGGAGCCCCTTCTACACCCTCTTCTGCAACTACTTTCTCACTTTTCTAGAGTTCGAGAAGATATGGAGATTTAGTAGGGTTTCTTATTACTCTAGTCAAGGATTGAGAAGAGGCGTTGCTCCCTAGTAAATCCTCACCATTTGGTCTACTATAGGAAGGAGGGTACATATCACTAAGATTTCCTTGAACTCTTCAGTATGTTCAACCTTAGTGGTAGTGCCAAGCCTTCCCATCCCTTCAAAACTTGGGCCTTTATCTCTTTCCCCCTTTTTCAATTCACTAATATTCTCTATGGTAGACCATTCCTTTAAAATGACATTCAAATAACCTATCTTATAAGGACAAAGAGGGAGAAAGCACAACATGCTTACATATAGCCAAGTTCGATAACTTTTGTTCTACTTCCAACAATGTAACATTCGAATAGGTGATCTCACTTTGGTTGTGATCCTTCTCCATAAGAGGCCTTGATAAGGAATCTATCACCTCTTCTTCTATCCCTTTGGAGAAGGTAACCAAATTGGTGTTGAGAGGAATTGACAAATGATCACTCTTATCCTATCTCCTAGTGTTAGACCTGTTCACCTCTTGGATATTTGGCACTTGTGTTCCTACTTGTGTTTTCACTTTTGGATGCTCCTCCTTGTCATGACTATGATCCTCCTTCCTTTTCCATTCTCCCATATTAAACTTTTGATAACAATGTCCTGCAAAATGTCCATAAATGTGACATATTGCACATTGGAAGGGTATTAAGACAAAGTCCACCATTTGTATATAGTTCAACTTCCTTGCTCGATTGCCATAGGATTTGGTAGTCCTTCCTATAAATCCATCTCGACCAAAATCCAAGCCATTGAATGATGTATTTTTATCATTGAACCTCTTGTTAACCTACAAAACTTTCCCCATATTGTCTCCAATAGCCTTTAGAACAGGTAGATACCATATCTCCAAAGGTAAATCTAGTAGCTTAACCCATATATGTTGAATTGATGCTGCTTTGGTTCATGGGTTGAAGCACGTCATCCACTTTTAAGGGAGAGAGTTATAAGCCCCTAGAACCAACTATGCTTTAGAACATGATCTACATCCTTCCCATCCCTGAAACAAAATCTAACCACCCTTTAACCAACACATGAAATGTAGGGCTAAAGCTCAATACTAGCGTCCACACCTTATTAACCCACTGAGCTAAGGTTTTCTTAGTAATTTTTCTACCCAAAAATCGACCTATTAGCATTTTCTCCTAAAGGTCTAACACTTGGTCCATTAGGACATCCTCATCAATGATAAGCTTAACCTTATTTTTTGCAACTTAACACACTTTTTGTTCTTTTCTACAGTTTGCATTGTTGGCATTTTGGCCCCTTTTAAATTGTGGCCTTGTCATTTATTTCTACACCCTTCCAAGTCCATGAGAGATATTTTTCCCCACAAACCCCAATCCATGTCCTAACAGAGTATTCTCCTCCACTGCATTTTTAACCTTTGAAAACTCGAAATGTTCACAATATCGTCTTTGCAAGATTGACAAGCTTGGGTAGTCTAACTTTGAGTGCAAACCCTCATGCTCAAATCCATCATAACTTTCCTTGCTTGAATGACCATAAGACGTCACTTTATTTGTAGTGGATCGTGGAGGCATAACCATAGGCTCTTTTGGAGGGAAAATACATAGGTTTTCATATGGATATGAAGAGTAGCCACCCAACCTTCATCTTACATCCCTCCCCCCAATTTTAGACCATTAATAACAAATTTCTCGATCGCTAATCTTACTAGAGAACCCAATACCTTCATCACCAAAATACCCCCCACATTCTTTTACAATAGAATTTTGAGAAATATACAAGGCTTTCTAGTCAAATGAGTGTACAAAGAGAAAGATCCACACATAATCAATGCTTTTGAGCAATTTTGTAAACACATAAACCCGAGAGACTACAAAGTTGCTATAACATTTTCATATATTTGGGTTAGGGCTCTTGAGTCCACTTAATAATTCCCTATGATACCTAAGGGTTCAAATCTTGTCTTCCTCCCTTTCCTTTTCTTAGGAAGGGCTTGGTGAGGTTGATGTTCATAGTTTTGATCCCTAACTTTTCTTTTCCAAGGAAATCATACTCATCTTGTGAAAATCAGTGTCTTACTCTTCTTAATCCTATTCACGACCTAGGGCTCATGACCTAGATCTACCTATGTTCCTTTAGGCAGAAGCATGGAATACAATTGTTTACATCTTAAATAGGTGTCCTCATAGGGTATTGAAGGACAAAACCCTAGAGGAAACTTTCAGTGTGGAGAAACCCCATGTCCCTAGGTATCACACTTCTATGTTTTCGGTTAACCTGTGTATATTCATATTCACGAGGAAGAGAAAATTAAATTGGAACTCTTTAGTTTGAAGGGTGTTTTTGTTGGATACAATGAGTCCTCCAAGGCTTATAGAGTATATTTTGTCACATCAGAAGATAGTGGTGAGTTGAGGGATGAAGTTTGATGAGGATTCATGGTATTCAAGGTCTCAAGAGCCTCTAACAAAGGATAAGGAGGAAGAAGGACTTGCTGTCCCAAACACCGATCTAGAAAATTAGAAATTTCAAAATGAGAACAACAAGGTTCTAGAGGTGGAATTGATGCTTTAGTACTAGAATATTAGGGTTTGAGAGAGAAACAATAATGTTTGCGTAGATAGACAAATAAACATGGCCATCATGACGAGAATCTTGTGGTGCACATAAAAGAGCATTAATGAAGTTGAGATGACAATAATCCATAACACAAGATAGCAAATAAGCATTTAATCCTCTTTGGAATAAACGAGTAATCTCGATTTGGACACAACCTAGGTGGAAGAACTTATAACCTTCATATTGATATTGCCAAACATATTATTTATTGAGAAATTGTGGATAATGGTGATCTAAATGTGTATCTTCAATATGTAGTATGTTCTTCAAAATATGGCGATGAGTTTTTCTTTTAGAAAGAAAGGTTTCAACTTAGACAGTTTAGGTAGATGTCACTCAAGAAGGGGCTCTATTTATTCTATAGACAAAGAACTGCTATTTACTCTCAGAGACCAAAGAATATACATGCACAAGCTCATCCATGGGAATTTTTATAACTTGAGCATAATAAGATATTGAAGCCATGAGATAAAAGAGAAAAAAGCTTGGTAAGAGGGTCCAATTGAGTAGGTTTCCTTGAGTTTCAATTTGTAGAAGAGCGATTTTCCTATAGTCATCTTACGTTGTAATATCCCCAACCAAATTTGATATAAAAATCAGATCTAGCTGGTTGAGAAATTTCATCAAACACTTTGCGTGTTTGCTTAAAGGCCTTTGGCAAATCAACTCTCTTGCTGTCCCAACTCTCAAGGTGGATTACTGATGTGTTTAGAGGGTTAATGGGATGAGTTACCTCCTTATAACCACCAAAGTGTCTGCTTTATGATTATTTGCTTGATGTTATGTATATGACAATTGGTCTCATTGAGACATTATGTCAAACAATTTGCATGCATGGGCTGGAGCTTGCATTTCCATCCATGTTTTTGAGTTTAACTTGTGTAAAACAACATGAATTCAAGTGGAACATGGACTACAATAAACATAATAGTAAATGACAAGTAATACACATCAAAAGCACAAATACCTCCATACAATTCTTACTTGTTTATTTATTATAAATGGCTGTCCAACTGTTAGAAATAGGGAAGTAGGGTAGAACAACTAATGTCTTTTAAAAATCAGTTAGAGATAACAACTAAATCAATTCTTTAGATCAATAAACCAAATGAACTGTTGAACTCATAAATACAAATAAGACGAAGAGCAACAATTAGATTTAACTTTTAACCAGAGTGTGCATACCACTCATATCTGATCTGACTATAATTCAAAATCAGTGATCTATTTCTTAGTAAGCAAAAACATGAGATGATCAAAACAATAAACTAGTTCTGATATAGACTTAATCTAAAGAGCATATCCAATCACTGAATCTGATACAGATCTAAACTCAAGAACGGATCTAAATAATAGATCTGTTATAGATCTAAAAGAAAGAACATATCTAATTAATAGATCTAATATAGATCTAAAGGAACAGATATAAACAATGGATCTGATATAGATCTAAGCTAAATGCAAACTTCAGAATTAAATAACATGTAGATCTAATCTATGATAACCTTCATAATCAACATACAGATCTAAATGGATGGATCTTACCTTGAAGTCTTACCTCTGATCACTGAAGGAGTTCATGCCACACATAAGAGATGAAGAGCTACTGAATATATGCTCAGAAAAAGTCCAAGATCATGGATCTACCTCATGGGTGAGATCTCTTGTCAAAGAGAATTTTAGGACAGTTAAGCCTCCACCATAATTTCACACAAGAACACTCCACAAACCCTCATGAATAGAACCGTTAGGAAGTGGGACGACTGTCTTAGGGATGGACACTCCACAAACCCTCATGCAAGAATAGAACAACTAGGAAGTGGGACGACTGTCTTAGGGATGGACACTCCACAAACCCTCATGCAAGAATATAACAACTAGGAAGTGGGACGACTGTCTTAGGGATGGCCCAACCAACTTAGAGTGCCACGATTCTCACAAGATATGGGACGACAGACTAAAGGATGGCCGACTGATAGATAGTATCAACACCAGAAATCTCAGCAGTGAAGAGATCTCAGCAGTGAAGAGCACTCCTCACACTCATGACATCAAAAATAAATCAGCAAGACCTAGACCAAGAAGTCTGCCACAAAGGGAAGTCAGTAAGTTGAAATCAAAAGAGCCACTGGGTTGCAATAAGGCCGAGTTGATGCAAGGGAAGGCCGAACTGTTGCAAGAAGGGGGGCGAACTGTTGCATGAAGGCAATCCGCTACACTTAGGAGAGAGAGGAATAATAAGTGTAGAAATGAAGAGGGAGGGGTCTTTATTTATACTTTTGGGTGAGGGTAAAAATAAAAGAAATAATATATTTAATTAATATAAATATTAATTAAATATATTTTCAATTTCTATTAATTAATTATTTCTTGTATTAACCCCTAAAAATACAAACAAACCCCAGACAAACTCAAGCCCAACAAAACCAAGGGTGGATGGTTTAGGAGAGGTTTACACATGTCCATATAATTCTCAAGGTGACCTTTTTAACTTTATCATCACTGCATATGGGATACATCCCTCTTGTGGTCATGCCCACCTTCAAAGAGGGTCATACACCAACAAACACCTAATCAAGGACCAGGTTGCCCCATAACATTTCTGGGGTCTTATCCACCAAGGTACAAGACCAAGGATCAACCCATGCCCCAGACATGGGTACCCTGGATTATGTCCAGGGGCCCTAGACCTATCTAGGGACTATAACTGCTTGGTCCCAGACCAAGAACCCCAGTTATCTACTGGGGGCCCTCACAAGAGTCTTTACTGCTTGGTCCCAAACCAAGAACCCCAGTTATCTACTGGGGGCCCTCACAAGGGTCTTTACTGCTTGGTCCCAGACCAAAAACCCCAGTCATCTACTGGGGGCCCTCACAAGGGTCTTTTGCCATGGCATTGACTGTTTGGTCCTAGACCAAATCCCCAGGAGTGCATTGGGGGCCCTAGATTTCAGCTAGGGTCTTTGCCATCCTCCCGGAGAATGGCTCTTGCAGCTGCTTTAAATTCAACACTCCCTCTCAACAAGAGAGGCATTCTCAGCTACACCAAGCTTGTCACAAAAGTATACAAACTTTGTCAGGGACAGTGGCTTGGTAAAAATATATGTCGTCTGTTCTTCCGTCGGAACATACTGAAAGCTGAGAACGTTCTTCTGAACCATGTCCCAAACATAGTGGTATCTCATCTCAATGTGTTTCGATCTGTCGTGAAACACTGGATTTTTGGTGAGCTTTAAACAACTTTGATTGTCACAGTGAATGACTGTGGATTCAAGCTCTGAACTGAACAAGTCTGAAAGTAGCTTCCTAAGCCACACTGCTTCCCTACTAGCAGCACTTGCAACAATGTATTCTGCTTCTGCAGTGCTTTTGGCTATGGAGCCCTGTTTCCTGCTGGACCAGGAAATCATTGTTGAACCCAAACTGAAACAATATCCAAAAGTGCTTTTCTGATTCACTGTACTGCCCATCCAATCTGAATCTGTAATTCATGAAGCATTACACTTCCACTAGAAGTGTATCTGAGACCAAAAGCTGTGGTTCCCCGAACATATCTCAGAATATGCTTAACAACAGTCATATACACATGAACTGGCGGAGGGCATTTTCCGCATAACAAATGCCCAGTCTAATATGTATGAGGTACATCAATGACCGATGACCCAATGATCTGCCGATATAAAGTGGGATCTTCTGGTTCTGAACCAGTAACCCGATCTTGTAGTTTCTTTAGGTTAGATATCATTTGTGTGGTCATGGACTTACAGTTCATTATGCCAAAACAACGGAGCACATCAACTGCATATTTGCTCTTGTGAGAGAAACATCTCACCCGGTTTCAGCCACACCTCTAAGTTCAGAAAGTAATGTAAAAGACCTAAGTCTTTCATTTCAACTTCTACTGAAGAGCTCCCTCTTAGTCTGAGCTATATATAAAAAAAATCCTTCTTGTAAGGAACAAATCATCCTAAGATAACATGAAGATTTTAGACAATCTTTATATAAAGATAAAACTATTGGAGAACCCAAGACTCTGTAGAGAGCCTGTCAATACTTTCATACCAAGCTTTCAGAGCTTGTTATAATCCATGGGATTCTTTCCCATGGATAACCTCTTGCTTAACTTCACTGTTAAGAAGAAATCTTAACCTCTATCAGATGAAAGTTTCCAAATAAAAAAAAACTGTGACAAAAGATCCTGATGGAAGTAAGGATCTTGTCATAGATAATCCCTTCTTTCTGAGAGAAATCACGAGTCACAATTTTAACCTCAATACAACCATCTGTTGTAAGAATTATCTTATAAGGCCATTGGAGTTTACCATTGATTTGTCACGAGGTCTTTGAAAACACTGCCCATACATCATTTTTCAGAATTGATTCATATTCTTCTATCATAGCATCTTCCCACACTTCAAATGTAGAAGGTTTTGAATCAATTACAATATTCAATCTAACTATAAGGCCGGAGTACTTATCTGGTTTCTTTCTTCCTTTGAATATGCCCTTAGGTGTTGAATGCTTTTCTGCTTCCTTTAGTATTTCCCGACACTAGGATGGTTTCCTTTAAATAGAAAATTTCTTTTAAAAAAACCTATAGTATCCCTTGACTCTACTAAGTTGCCATCTTTGTTGTAGGTCATGGACTAACTCATATGCAGGGACTGCTCCCTCTGAGTCTCATAAGATGTCTGCCTCCCTATCATGTGCAAACCGGCTCCCTCTGAACTTATAAGATCCTTTGACTTTGTTCTAGTGTCATATCTCTTCAAGATGTTCTTGGTGCCAGTACCAAGTTTAATATGAAAAACTGAGTTAGACTTCTTGAGCTCACATGCCAAGGATAATGGCTCAATTACAATCTAAGGACTCTTGAAAAGAGATTTCTGTGGGGTTCCCAAAATGAGAAAAAAATACTCCAACTATCAAGATAAAAAAGATGGACTCCTTAACCAAGAAAATTAACCCAAGGTCACATGTTGTCTTTCATATCAGAGAAAAGTAGACCAACATACTGCTAGGTTTCTGAACCATGGAGAAAGACCTAGTTTACATCAATTTAAAACAATATGTGCTGAGATCACAACTTCCTTGGTCATGTAACCTAAAACAATTTAGGTTCTGACAGTACTCCTTTAAGACACGGTTCATAAACATGATAGAGGGATGATCACAGTTCTTCTTATTGCCTTTAATAGTCACATACTTATTTCAAATTTAGTAATTAAATGCAAATGGTACATACCTGTGCTTACCTTGAACTTGCTTTGGACTGAAGACACACATGTACTTTGTAGCCTGCTACCAACTGTAGCTACCTGAGACCTCTCCTGTGTATGAATTTGTTAGTTCAAGTAATTTCATGTCCTTAAGAGATCATCCCACTGTCCTGTTGTAATACTTGATTTTTGTCTAAGCTTGACTTGATGATCCAGTCAGAAGAGAGACTGTTACACAAGTATTTATAAAGGAGAACCAAAGGGATTTCCAAATACTGAAGCAAGGATGAGGACTTTGAAATAATTATCCATTTTCCGTTTAAATGGAGTTTGAGTCTCCACCCACTTAACTGAGTATGTGAAAACAACCTCAATCTCTTTGTCCTCAGTAATGTCAATAAAAATTGGATCAGTACGAACAATAATGTATAGGATTTCAAAATGGAGATGTTTGTACAAAAAAAAGATCTGCATTATTTTCTCTGACAGTTTATAATAATCCTTCTTTGGTGCTTCTCTAAACTTCTCCAAATCTTCCCTTGTCAAATTCTTCCTGCAAAGAAGTTCAGGAAAATTGTCTTCCTGGAAATGAAGCTTATGGACTAGCACAAAAGGAAACAACTGTAATTACTATCTGAGCAGATTTGCACATGAGCCTTTGAACATAATGTCATTCAAAATCCATTCAGGGTTGAGGTGCTCTGAGCATCTCGTTTGTGGGAAGGACTGTAGGTTATCTGTCTGGCAAGTAGGACAGAGATTCTGCTCATCATTGAATTGTCTTCTCATATTACAAAAAGTTTTGGGGCTCACCATTGAACTAGAACTGTTCATTGCTTGGATCACTCAATGACAGGTGGCATTCATGATAATGAGATTCAACAGATATTTTGGGAAGAAAGACTGGTTACATCAATGTAAATAATTTAGTCAGTAAGGGGATGCTGATTGGACCTTCCTAGAATTTTCCATCTCCATATGCAAACACAATCACTAATGCTAATGCAAAAGGAACCACACCCCATGTTCAAGGGCTGAGGCTTCACCCCACATGGCACAAACTTCTCAAACGAGTTCTGCTGAGATCTTTTTAATGGATTCTTCAAGAGGTTTGCAACCATTTGACTGAGATATTACTTGATCTGAATGTTAGAATCAATATTCAATACCTTAATCATATATCCACTGTTAGTGATAAGGGCCACTAACCTGTATAAGGAAAATAAGCTGAGAATGCTACAGGCCTGCGAGCAATCCCTTCTTTCATTTGCTACTGTGTCATCCAACAATGTATCAAAAATCTTCAGCTGCTACTGTAATCTTATTTCATTTAGAAATGCATAAGTGACCTCAAATACCTGTACCCTACTCCCAACTAACGAAAATCATTATATGCACCACATCTTCAACCATACTATGCCAGATATGCATACGTATTTTAGCTCAAAAAAAAGTGGTGTCTTTAGGTAGTGCTCCTCAAAAACATTTCCATAGAAATGGATCTACGTAGGCTTGAGAGTTTATCACTAAAGAGCTCTTCTCACGCCCTAAGCTTTGATACCATGTTAGAAATAGGGAAGTAGTGCAGAACAACTAATGTCTTTTAAAAATCAGTTAGAGATAACAACTAAATCAATTCTTTAGAGCAGTAAACCAAATGAACTGTTGAACTCAAAAATACAAATCAGATGAAGAGAAACAATTAAATTTAACATTTAACCAATTTCTGAGTGTGCATACCACTTAGATTTGATCCGACTATAATTCAAAATCAGTGATCTATTTCTTAGTAAGCAAAAACATAAGATTATCAAAACAATAAACTAGTTCTGATATAGACTTAAGCTAAAGAGCATATCCAATCACTGGATCTGATACAGATCTAAACTCAAGAACGGATCTAAATAATAGATCTGTTATAGATCTAAAAGAAAGAACATATCTAATTAATAGATATGATATAGATCTAAAGGAACATATATAAACAGTAGATCTGATATAGATCTAAGCTAAAGGCAAACTTCAGAATTAAATAACATGCAGATCTAAACTATGATAACCTTCAGAATCAACATATAGATATAAATGGATGGATCTTACCTTGAAGTCTTACCTCTGATCACTGAAGGAGTTCATGCCACACATAAGAGATGAAGAGCCACTGAATATATGCTCAGAAAAAGTCCAAGATCATGGATCTACCTCATGGGTGAGATCTCTTGTCAAAGAGAATTTTAGGACAGTTAAGCCTCCACCAGAACTTCACACAAGAACACTCCACAAACCCTCATGAATAGAACAGTTAGGAAGTGGGACGACTGTCTTAGGGATGGACACTCCACAAACCCTCATGCAAGAATAGAACAACTAGGAAGTGGGACCACTGTCTTAGGGATGGACACTCCACAAACGATCATGTAAGAATAGAACAACTAGGAAGTGGGACGATTGTCTTAGGGATGGCCCAACCAACTTAGAGTGCCATGACTCTCACAAGATATGGGACGACAGACTAAAGGATGGCTGACTGGTAGATAGTATCAACACCAAAAATCTCAGTAGTGAAGAGCACTCCTCACACTCATGACAACAAAAATAAATCAGCAAGACCTAGACCAAGAAGTCTGCCACAAAGGGAAGTCAGTAAGCTGCCATCAAAAGAGCCGCTGGGTTGCAATAAGGCCGAGCTGATGCAAGGGAGGGCCAAACTGTTGCAAGGGGCCGAACTATTGCAAGAAGGGGGCCGCACTGTTGCATGAAGGCAATCCGCTACACTTAGGAGAGAGAGGAATAATAAGTGTAGAAATGAAGAGGGAGGGGTCTTTATTTATACTTTTGGGTGAGGGTAAAAATCAAAGAAATATAAAAATAATATATTTAATTAATATAAATATATTTTCAATTTCTATTAATTAATTATTTCTTGTATTAACCCCTAAAAATACAAACAAACCCTAGACAAACTGAAGCCCAACAAAACCAAGGGTGGATGGTTTAGGAGAGGTTTACACATGTTCGTATAATTCTCAAGGTGATATTTTTAACTTTATCATCACTGCATATGGGATACATCCCTTTTGTGGTCATGCCCACCTTCAAAGAGGTTCATACACCAACAAACACCTGATCAAGGACCAGGTTGCCCCAGAGCATTTCTGGGGTCTTATCCACCAAGGTACAAGACCAAGGATCAACCCATGCCCCAGGCATGGGTACCCTGGAACATGTCCAGGGGCCCTAGGCCTATCTAGGGACTTTAACTGCTTGGTCCCAGACCAAGAACCCCAGTTATCTACTGGGTGCCCTCACAAGGGTCTTTACTACTTGGTCCCAGACCAAAAACCCCAGTCATCTATTGGGGGCCCTCACAAGGGTCTTTTTCCATGGCACTGACTATTTGGTCTTAGACCAAATCCCCAGGAGTGCACTGGGGGCCCTAGATTTCAGCTAGGGTCTTTGCCATCCTCCCGAAGAATGGCTCTTGCAGCTACCTTAAATTCAACACCAACAATAGTAATTTCCAGATCTATTATGAGTGATATAAGAACTACTTTAGAGGGCTATAATGGCCCCTAAATGCAAGGAAACAATGACAATAATCCTCCTCTATGATCTCCTAATGATAGCTGCTCAATTGGGCTTAATATCATGCCAAAAACCAAGTGTACCATGCCAAGAAGTGCGCCCTCCTTATTGCTTACACCCTGTTGAAATATGCATAATAAATCTGATGTAAAAGCTTCATGAAACGACCACACATCTGATGGAGAATGTTGCTCCAACTCCCGGAAAGAGTTTCTTCAACTAAAATCTCAAGATCGAGCCCTAATCTATAGATCTACAAACTCCAAGTCACCCTCCTTCAACCAATCACGCCTAGGTATCAAAATAACAATATCTAGAAGAGGAAACCCTCGAAGAATACACTATAAGGTCGCCCAAGTGATGGAAAATGCATGCAAGCATGGATCTCCTCAAGATCCCACCTCAAGACTTCAAATCGAACCACTTTCTCCTAGATGGTGTTCCCTTCTTGCATAAATCCTCCAACAATGTGCTCCTTGTTGATATTATGGTAGCTGTGGGAGGTATCAACCTCCATGTGTAACCTATGACTAGATTAGAATATTTCGGAAGCTAGAGAAACCCTAAACAAATGTGTACAAAGTTACAAACCCTAGAAGACAAGTCGACTCAATAAAAGAATTAATATTAAAGTATTACCCTCCAAAAGAAGAAGTCGGCCTAGACAGTTGAAAAATAAAATTTTAAATAGAGGGTGCTTGAGTTCATTTGTACAGACACTCACACTCAGATAAGTGGTGCACAAGTCTAGAGGAGGAGTGCAATTGCATCAACTACAACTGGGTATTGGTCTTGGTTTGTGGTTTGGACTTTCTGCTTGGTGTGCTACCCTTGGAGAAAGGTGCGCACCCTCTCTCTCTTGGTTATCTGTTGGGTGTGGTACTGCTTCTGGAATCATTCTATCTGTCAAAGGTTACGGTGCTCGAGGGTGGTTGCATGCCTATGGTTGGGTGAAAATATTGAGATATTGTCTATGGTTAAATGAGCACATCAAATATTTTTACAAGTTATGGGACCACACCACCTTCAGGACAGTCTAACCGTTGGAGGGTAGAGTGACATTTCCTTGTTAAGCTTCTTGTGGCACCAGTTGCAGCTACAAATGGGGTTTTTGATTTTGCAGCTGTAGCAAGCCCTAACCTAACTCTTTGGGCACTTCAAGTGAGAAGTTTGACATAATTCTTGGATATTCTAGTGCGCCTTAGCCTAAAACACCTCTTGGCATCTTCATCTAGCAAAAACGTCAAGGTTGAACTTTTGGGTCAAAGTCAAAGTTTGATTGGTCAAAGTCAAAGTCAAAGACAAAGACAATCATGACTTACTCTATGAAGTCAGAGAACAAGCTAGAAGGAGCTTCAAACTTCAAAGCATGGAAGACAAGGATTGATCTCATCCTTGCCAAGAACAAGGTTCTAGATATCGTGAAGGGCAAGATCGTGGAACCACAGTTTGAAGCAGGAAACGAAAATGAACCTCATATTGTTGCAACAATGAAGAAGTTCAAGGACAATGACATCAACTCTATGAGTATCATTGTGGACTCTGTAAAAGATCACTTGATACCCTACATATCAAATCTTGACTCATCCAGGAAGGTGTATGATGCTCTAACTAACCTCTTTGTAGTAAAAAATATTGGACAAGTGGTGAGTTTGAAGAATGAACTTCATGAGACAAAGATGACTAAGGATGACACTGTAGCCTCATACTTTGTAAGGATTTCTCAGTTGAGAGATCAACTACAAGCCATTGAAGAAGCTATTCTAGAGAAGGAAATTGTGAATATTGCACTCAATGGTCTCTCTAGATCATGTGATGCATTCGCTGCAAGCATGAACAAAAGGAAGGAGTTTCCAATGCTTGAAGAACTTTGGACCTTTTGTGCACAAAAAGAGACAAGGACCGATTCAAAAGGAAGATCCCAAAAGGAAGAAGATGCTCAAGCCTATGGAACAAAGTTCAAGAGACATGAAGGTAAGAAAATATTTGGTTCAAGAAAGAAATTCAATCATAAGAGAGATATGACAAAGGTACAATGTTTTGGATGCCATGAATATGGCCACTACAGAAGGGATTGTCCTAAACTAGCAAAGAAGAGAAAAGAAAGAAACCATGCATCAGTTGCCAATGATGAAGAACCTTCAAAGAAAACCAAGCATGAAGAAACACATTTATTCTATTACTCAACTCTTACATGATCTCTTGAAGCCGACATGTGGCTGTTCCATAGTGGAGCTTCAAGACATATGATAGATGATCGTGAAAATATCTCAAGCATGAAGGAAAAGGAAACATCTCATAAAGTAGAACTTGGAGACTACAACTCTTATGCAGTCAAGGGAACGAGAAAAGATTCTACCAAAATGGAATCAGGTAACAATGTTCATCTTAGCAATGTCTTATATGTTCCTGGTTTGAAAAAGAATTTAGTATCTATTTCTTTCTTGGAAGAAAAAGGAGATAGAATAGCCTTTGTCGATGGAAACGTTCTAAAGATTCAAAAATAAAAGATGCTAGAGTCATTGGGATACATGAAGGAAGATTGCATAAACTCCTAGGTTAGAATGCTCAAGCTCTTGTACACAATGAACTCAATCCTAGTGAGTATGGCATAGAAGGTATGCTCACCTTCATTATCAAGCATTGCCATATCTAAAACAGATGGTTGTAGGCATACCATAACTACAATCAATACACAAAGGAGTCTACAGAGGATGTGCACTTGGGAAGAATATTAAGAAGCCATTCCCAAGCAGTGAGAATAGATCCAAAGAGATGTTGGATCTGATACATTCAGATGTATGTGGTCCTATGCGAGTGAAGTCTCTAGGAGGCTCTCTTTACTATGTGACATTCATAGATGACTTCTCAAGAAAGACATGGATGTACTTGATAAAGACGATAGATGGAGTATTTGGCAAGTTCCAAGAATTCAAAGTTGAAGTGGAGAACTTGATAAATAAGAAGATCAAGATGCTAAGATATGATAATGGGGGAGAATACACCTCCAAGGAGCTCATTTCCTTTTGTAAAGAAACTGATATTAGGAGGGAGCTGATTGTCCCACATAATTCTTAACATAATGGTGTGGTAGAAAGAAAGAACCGATCCAATGAAGAATCTGTTAAGGCAATGATGAATGACCAAAATCTATCCATGTTTCTATGGGGAGAGGCAACTATGACAACTGTATATATTCGGAATAGAAGTCCTCATCGTATATTGAAGTACATGAATCTAGAAGGAGCCTTCTCTGGAAAGAATCCAAGTGTGGAACACTTAAGGATCTTTGGTTGTCCTATCTACATCCATGTTCCCAAGGACAAAAGGAAGAAGTTGGATCCATCAGGAAAGAAGGGTATCTTCATTGGATGTAGTGATACATCAAAAGCTTACATAATATATGTCCCAGGTCAATAGAATATTGAAATTAGTAGAGACGTGACTTTTTATGAGAATATTGCCTTCAAGAAATCAATAGAAGACTCCATGGACTCCAATGATGAAGAAGAACATGAAGATCCCAAGGAAGAAAGTACATGTTCACTAGAACATTCCAGTGAAGAACCATACCAATCACTTGAACCTTTAGAACCAATTGGTGTACTTAAGAACATAAAATGACTAGCATGGCTAGAATCCACCTTACAAGAAGCAGAAAGACATAAATCTCCCAGTGGCACCTTCAGGGAGAGCAAGAAGCCCAAAATATTCTCTAGTTATGTGACACTCATGACAAATCTTGTTAATGAAAAATCTTCCACCTTTGAGGAAATAGTCAAGAAGAAATAATGGAAGGAAGCTATGATGGAAGAATATCAATCCATCATGAAAAATGATGTATGCGAAATTGTCCCTAGACCTGAAGGAAAGTCGGTAGTAACTTCAAAATGGGTCTACAAGATAAAGCATGCAGTAAATGGAAGTATCGATAAATACAAGGCAAGATTCGCGGCTAGAGGGTTCTCCCAGGAGGGAGAAGACTACGATGAGACGTTTGCTCCAGTTTCCATATATACCTCTATTAGAGCCATCATATCTCTTGCAACATCCATGTGTTGGAGTCTTCATCAGATGGATGTAAAGACCACTTTTCTCAATGGAGTAATTGAGGAAGAAGTATACATAGAGAAACCTCAAGGTTTTGAGGTACACCCAAGAGATACCCATGTAAGCAAGTTAAAGAAGGCCTTGTATGGACTCAAGAAAGCTCCAAGGGCTTGGTATGCACAAATTGATAGTTATTTGACGAGACTTTGATTTTCCAAGAGTTTTACTGATCCAAACCTTTATTACAAGGTTGTGAATGATGCACTTGTGATCCTACTACTATATGTTGATGATTTGTTTCTAATAGGTGTAGAGCCTCTCATTATTCAATGTAAAAAGGAGCTATCCACTTAATTTTATATGAAGGATCTTGGTCTTGTTGCTGCCTTATACACACCTGGGCTAACGTGGAAGAAATCTTCAATCCACTTGGTGTGTCCTTGGGGGAAAGTTTCAAGTCAAGGTGTTGTCACCTGATCTTCAACTCCTCCGTCTAGGCCAACTCTTAGCGAAGCCAAGGGGGGGTAGTCCCTATGAAGAATAATCTAATGCTTTTAATCTATTGAAACTGAAAAGCAAGAACTATTCTAGGAGTTTATTTGAAACACAAGATTAAATAAAGCAGCATAAGTTACTCAAAGGATACAACCTGTGAAAAACCCATAAAAATTAATCATTCACCACATAACTTTAAATCAATAGATAAGCTGGCAAGAAATAAAAAAAGATAGACCAGTGCCAGATAAAAGTAAATGTGATGTGATGAATGTGCCGCGTTAATTTTATCTTGAAGATTTTATTTAGGGGATTTGGAATATTAAAAAGTCTTTGAAACCGTGAAGTGGGGATTGAAGTCTGGGTCCCCACTCTTTGTGTGCAAAAGTGAATGTGGCCTCTTTGTTTGTTATTCGCCAATCTTAGAGACTTACTGATCGGGTGTGCCATAGGTCCAACGAGGAGAGTTTCCTCCTGACTTAACACACTCCACCCAGGGTAGAAGTCTTAGATGAATAACACAACCAAGAGATTTCCCTAATTATATTAGCATGCATTGCTCAAACCATTTTTGGGTCCCCAAAGCCACTTGAGCGTAGCAGTAGGATTGCATACGTGGTTGAGCAACTTGGGTTTATTTCCAATATCTTGCAAAAAAGAAACTAGCAACTAGTATTCTATGAAAGAAAACCTGAAACTTTGTAGTTGATTTTAGGACTTCAATTTAGTGATTGCGAGTTGATTTTATCTTTTTATGAAAGCTAACACTAACAAAATAAGAAAAGACACGGGAAGCAACCCCGAATCAAGAAAGGAAAACAACACCGGTTTCCCACCCAGAGGCAGGGGAAACGACGAGAGACAAGCTTTGTGGCTCGCAAACTTTATTACAACTCTACACTACTTTCATTTTGGATGCACTTGATCTTTATAATGAGATATCAAGGCTTACAATGCCTTTTTTAAGTCAAAAAATGGATTGGGGGATTCCTGACAACATCGGGGGGTTCTGAACGAGATTTGATCTTCGAAACTTGGGCTGAGCCTTCCATTGTACCTGTTACTTCTGCATGAAAACAAGTTAAACGTTTAGAATATGATGGGAAAGAGTTTAAAAGACTAACTAACAATTGAGAAAAATTACCAAAAAAATTTCTTAAAATTTTCTAAGGAAAAAAATGAAATGTTTTGAGACTTTTGACACATAAAACTAGCCTAAACAAAGCTCTCTTAGTTACTTTCGTTTGCTGTCCCAAAAAACAGAAAGCATGAATCAATGAACTAGCTTGATTTAGACAGCAAATGAAACAACTTCTAGCTTTAAGATTTAAGTGAGAACTGTAGAAAATTGCTTAGAAACTAGCTTGGATCTACTCTTTAGTAGGAAAAAATTGAAACTAGATCTAAATACTTTATGCATGCAACCTTAGATACTAAGATTTATCCTTTAAAACAGATCTAACTAACATGCATGTAAAGAAAGAAGAAGGGAGAAGACATTTTTAGCAATTTTGTGGAGCCTTTGCTTGAGCCTCAAGAACCCTTACACAATGGAGTCTTTCTTTGGTGTGAAGAAGAGGGAGGAAATTTCTTGAAGTGCTTCAAGAGAAGAAAAGGAGAAAGCAAGCTACTTTGATTTTCCCAAAGGTTGGCCTTTCAAACTCCAAGCTTCTGAACAAGCACCTGCACAAACGATGTTTCCTACAAGAGAGACTTTGTTCCACGTTAGTTTAAACAAAAACTTAACATAAGAATCTAAGCATCAAATGCATTAAACAAGTATATCACATATCAAACAAGCAAACCATATACTCTAATTGGATAGCAATATCCTTACCATAGCCTTCATGCAAATACGAGAAAGAAAACTAAGACTAATATTACCTCATAAACAAAAATTCCATCCACACATTTGAGTCCAAACACCAATCTTGACCTCCAAATCCTTTTGATTCAATTAATAAAGAGAGATTACAATCATGTATACTAAGATCCCCCAAGCTCCAAGTGACAAAAGGGAGGAGGTTCGCCTTGTATATATAGCTAGTTGGGTGACAACTTCAAGGGAGATGCACATAGGTTAAGGAGTAGTGGCGCATGAGCTAAGGGGAGTGGCACATAGGTTAAGGGGAGATGAGTGTGGAGTGGAGAGGATATGGAGTGTAGTGAAGTAGGGGTATGAGGGAGTGGAGTGAGGTGAAGTGTGGGTGTGTGGGAGTGAACTCGAGTGAGTGGGAGTGTGAGGGCGTGTTGACAACCTTGGGATGTGTGCCATCCCTTCTAAGTGTGCCACACAAGCAAGTGGGGTCGAGTCCCTTCATTGGGATCTCCTCCATGCCATGTCACTCCAGTGAAGTCTCCTACCTCTCTAGAGAACTCGCCCAATCTTCCAATTGACTCAGGACAAGGAAAAAACATGTTTCCAACATGTTCCCCAGCTTCCTTAAAAAATAAGGAATTAATTAAATGACCCATTTTCTGTATTTTTTGACATAAATTCATTTTTTAGTGATAAAAATCACTTTTTTTCCTGGACAGAAGGGAAATAGGGGTTTACATGGTACTTTGGCTTGGAAAAAATATGGCATCTGACAATGATTGATGCCACATTTTTACAATTTATTGACTTACAATTAAAAATTTCCGTTTTGCGGGAAATTTATTATCTTACTAAAACATTAAAAACAACTATCAAACCTAACCGCAACTTCCATATGACTCAATAGACATGAACTAACATGAACTCATATACATTTAGACACTAGACATTGGTTATACCATGCCAAGGCCTAACGACGAACACATACTCCAACTTTGGAGTCAGTCTTTGAGTGAAAAAACTTAGAAATTATTAATCGCCCAATAAGGCAAGCAAAAAATAATTAACGAGTGAAAAAAAACTCTAGAGTACGTACCTAGGTCTTGGGTGGCCAATAGTCTTTTACAATATTTCATGCTCAAATCATTTATTACAATGCCCTCGGAGGGATGGAAATGCAGAAAAAAATGGTCTTTTGAAAGACCGGTTGAACTTGTGAACTCTGACTTCTAAGTATATGTCTGCTCAGTCTTTGGCGGCTCATCTTCAATTCAGCTAGTGCAACTCGATGGATAACATTGGCTCCATATGGGGACGTGTGGTTGATCTTTACATCTAAAGGAGACCATGCGAGAATCCAAAATCAAATGACCTGCATCATCGATGCCTCATCAACAACATATCCATATAAAACCAATAATAAACATGAATTGCGATGATAATATACAAGTACATATGATACGCCAAAGCATTTAAAATACATGTGAATATGGTACGTAAAGCAGTAAATAATGTACAGAAAGACAAAACATATTGTACAAAGGATAAGAGTTATAGAATATGATACATAAGATGCCCCCATTGGCATCAGATGATGTCACTAAAGAACAACTTGAGAAGTTGACCGTTGACTGGAAGTGCCAACTTCTCACCATTCAAACTGTTGAGACAAAAATAATTCTTGCCAGCTGTACCCTATATGATGTATGGACCTGTCCATAAATTGTCAAACTTTCCATGATTCCCTAGCTTTTCCCTTCTTTTATCCCAAAGAAGGATTGCGTCCCCTTCCTGAAAAACTCTCTTCCGCGGAGACTTATCAAAAGTCTTCTTTACCTTTTCCTGATTCTTTATACTCTGATCCAATTCATTCCTTCTGATATCATCCAACTCTACCAACTGATCAATTATGCTCTGTTGGAAGTCTTCATCCAGACCATATTTCTGCACAAACTGATACACTGGAAGATTTAAGTGAACTGGTAAAGTAGCATCGAGCCCGTAGACTAGCTCAAAATGAATCTTCTTTGTAGAACTCTTTTTGGTGATTCTATCCACCCATAATGCAAACTTAATCTTGTTATCCCATGACCTCTTATTATTCCCAACTGTTTTCTTAAGAATATTCATTAAATTCTTATTACTGGATTAAACAAGACCATTACCTTGGGGATAATAGTTTGAAAAGTGGGACAACACAATGCTGTACTTAAAATAGAATGAAGACAACTCTGTTGAACTAAAGGGCTTGGCATTATCAATTGTAATCTTGGCGGGCACACCGAACCGAGTGATTATCCTATCTTCAAGGAAATCCATGACCACTTTGTTGGTTGCTGACTTAGTGGGTATTGCTTCTGCCCACTTAGTAAAATAATTAGTTGCTATAATTATCCAAGTATAACCATTACTTGAATTATCCTTAAACTGACCTATGAAATCAAGTCCCCACTACTGAAAAGGGGCTTCAACCACTACACGTTGAAGAGGCAAGGTTGCAAGCTTCTGTTTTCCAGTGAATAACTGACACTGTTGACAACTCCTGACCTTTTTATAAACATCTGAGAAAATGGTCGGCCAATAGTAATCGGATCTGGGGATTTTGTGGGCGATAGTCTTAGCCACAAAGTGTCCACCACAAAATCCTGAATGGAAGTCAACCAAAAGTCTCTTGGAATCTAGCTCATCAACACACCTAAGTATCACTCCATTGGGGTTTTTCCACCCCAAGTCGTCTTGAATGATACAATACTTAGCTACTTTCGGCCTCAATGCCCTTCTCTTATGACCAATCAAATGACTTGGGCATGTGAGGTTTGAAATAAAGTAGATGATATCTGAATACCATTGGTGCTGTTCTAACTTTCGAAGTTCAAATGACAAGGCTGGACTAGCTTGATTGTTTTGACATACCAGGTCCAACACTTGTTCATTTCCTTTAGTGAGCATTTGAGACAATCCTTGACCTTTAATCAATTTAGTGGGTTTAATCTCTAAGTCATATTCTTGAATCTTGGAGACCCACTTTCCTCTAACTCCCAAACAATCCTATTGCCCAAGGCTATCTTTTACTACTGAGTGAGGGACATACCCCACAACTTTTGAGTATCCTATATAGACTCAGAAATGCTTGAGAGATTTAACTAAGGCATAATCTTTCTTTTCCATACTAGTATAGTTAAGCTCAGAATTTTGTAATGTCTTACTTATAAAAGCAATGGGTTGCTCCTAACCCTCTTCATTTTTTTGGAGCAAGACCCTTGCAATAGTGTCTTCCGAAGCGAAGGAAAATATTTGAAAATATTTTGAATAATTTGGACTAATTAACACAAGATATTTGCTAATTGCATCCTTAATACTTTTGAAAGCATTCCTTCCTTCCTTTGTCCACTCATATTTAGCATCTTTTTTCAATAATTTAAGGAGTGGCTTCCTCATCTCGGCCAAGTTTGGTATGAACCGTCTGACAAAGTTTATCTGTCCAAGAAAATATTGAAGGGATTTCTTGGTTGGGGGTAAATGAACTTTCTTTATGGCTTCGACCCTTTTAGGATCCATCTTTACCCCATCTTTTGCTATAATGTGACCTAGCAACTTGCCTTCATCCACACCGAAAATAGACTTAGCTGGATTCAAAGAGATGCCATAATTTTGACACCTTTCAAACACCTGCCTAAGATGACTTATGTGATATGACATTTCTTTTGAAAAAACTGTCAAGTCATCTTGGTAGATTTCAATGATTTTTCCCATTAACTCGTGGAAGGAAAAATCCATGGCTCTCTAAAAAGTGGCACCTACATTTAGTAAGACAAAAGACATCCTTAGGTATTCGAAAGTGCCCCAAGGTGTGGTGAAGGTAGTTTTGTTTTGATCTTCCTTCCTCACCAACACTTGGTTATGACCGGAGAAGCCATCCAAAATGGACATAATCTTAGAACCAATTACCCTTTGAGGTAGGGTCTCGATGTTGGGTAGGGGGTAATTATCTTTGATGCATGCAAGATTCAAATTTTTGAAATCAATGCATAACCTTATCCCCCCATTTTTCTTTCTAACAACAACTTAGTTGGAGCACCGTGATGAATGTCTTGTTGGAGTAATGATGTCAGCATCCAACATATTCTTAAGCTCAACTTGAACTAAAGGTGCTAACTTAGGATTTATTCACCTAAGTTTTTGTCTGAAAGGTTTTGTATCATCCTTGAGGGGGATAGTATGTTGGAACACATCCTCTTTATATGCTTTGAGCTCATCATATGTGAAAGAAAATACATCCCTATACTCTTGGACTAAACTGTTCAATTCCTTTCTTTCTTTTTCTGAGGTTCCTTTTCCATTTTTTATAAACCTTGGGACTTCCTTTGTCCCAATGTTGATTTCAATATAACTTCCATGCTTGATTACTTCTTTTTTCTTTTTATACATATCATGCCTGTCAAAACTATTTTCTAAAGCAACTATTCCTCTGGGAATTGGATTTTTTATTGGATTATTCTCCTCAACATACTCTTTCCCCTCCTCTTTGTAACTGACATTGAAACCTGATAATTCCTTGACATTGTGGATGAACCTTAGAACTTGTTCATCATCTTTGAAAACTTTCCAATGATCAATATTGTCTGGGACAAATGGTCTAAAGATGATCTTAAACTTTCCTTTTCCTTTCATTAGATCTTCTGAGGGATGGAGGGTAGAAGCTGCTACATCTAGACTGTTAGCCAAGCTGTTTTGGTCTCTAGGGATAACAATGAGATCCATAACATCAACGAATTCTATGACATCCCAAATAGCATTTTTGTATCTTCTTAACTTCTCACTTTTGCATGCACATTTATTTTTTACTTGGTGAATTACTAAGTCTGAGTCACCTTTTACATTTAGAATGTTGATACCCATGTCCTTAGCAATTTCCAAGACAAACAAAAGTGCCTCATACTTGGCCAAATTGTTTGTTGCATCAAACTCAAGTCTGAATGCAAAATTATAAGTTTTCCCAGTTGAAGATTTTAAAACAATTCCTGTCCCTTTGCCTGATCTTGAGTGGGCTCCATCAAAATTCATCTTCCAAGCTTTATTGTTGATTTTGGTTGGTTGTCATTGATGTCAACCCTTGAAGAAAGCTCGATAGCACAAATGTTTGGGTATTGGACCCAAGTTTGTTTGATGATTCATTATTGTCTTGTCATGGTTGATAATAAGTAGAAATGGATGAACTCCAAAGTGTTCCCCTTATGGTGAAAGCTCTCACGGGAAGACACTTTGCGGATTGAGTTATCCTAGAAGTATGGTTAGAGAACCCATTCTTATTTGTGGAATAATGAGATGAAGGTCAATGAATTTGTTAGTGAAACTATCCTATATGGATAGTGCTTGTCATTCCATTTCTGGTGGTATGTGGAATGTCACATAACTCCTCACAGTTAGAGAGTTATGACCATGAGAAGTTGGAGAACCCAGGTTTGAGTAATGGACCCAAGTTTGTTTGATGGATAATGTTATGAGTTTTGATATATTTTCAGGTAATACAATTCTGTATGGATAGTACATGTCATTCCATTTTTGGTGGTATGTGGAACATCACATAACTTCTCACGGTTTGAGAGTTATGGCCTTACGAAATTGTAGGACCCTCATATTTCATCTAAAAGCCCCAAAAGGTCAAAGTAGTCAAAATGGTTTAAGAGATTTTAGAAGGTAAATAATAAAGTGAAGTGATTAATGTACTATAATTCAAAGTGAATACAAATGAATTATTTAAATAATCAATTTAATGGAGAAATTAGAAGTGGGTTAACCTTAAAATAAGGAAAGTGGGCAAAGTGACCTAGAAGATGTTTTTAAGGAAGCTACTTGGAGAGTATAAATAAGAGACAAGACTCTCTCATTTCATATCACACTTGAGAATATTGAATATCTATAGGTGTCTGAGGTAACCAAAAGATATCTAAGCCAAATTTATGAGGGAAGGTGAAGAAAAGAAGGTCGAAATCCAAGGAAGGATAAATTCTTTTGATGATGCTTTCTAAGGTATGTTATTTACAGGTCATCTCACCATTTTCACAATAATTTTTTTTCTAGAATGATTCAGACCTTGAAATTTCTATGCCATTGAGGAAACATCTCTAAGTATCTGTGGTAAAAATTTTAGCTTGTGGGTCATTTTATTTTTGGAGTTACACTTCGTGGAAAATAGGGTTTGTGGCTAGTCCTGAAACTAGTCTAAAACAAGTGTTTCGGGTAAAAACATTATAACTTCTTCATAACAGATCCAAATTCAGTAAGACCAAATGTGTTGGTTAGAGTACAGTTTGTATTATGCTGTGTAACAATTTTAGATCGATTCAAAAAATATTCTGTGCGGGACACGATCTACAAGGTCACTCTCTAGAATAATCCATAATTTAGCAAGGTATGCCATTTTTTCTATAACTACTTTTCTGAGAGGTTCCAAGTAGTGAAACTTGGAGTAATTGCATAAAACACACTGAAAAACATCATGTATCAGTCTCAGATCTTTATTCATTACAGGTACACAGTTATGATTATTTCAAGTTATGGTTGTTGACTAATCCAAAACTAGTCATGTGAGACTAAAGAAAAGTTTGATGAAAATGCTAGTGTTTTGTTGTTAAAGTTAAGGAAGGTTTGCAGGTATGTGATCATATACACCAGGTCTATTGCAGAGTTACAAATCATATTTGGATGATGAAATTGATGAGGGATTTTGGTTAAGGTACATGTTGTGTACATGGTTGATGTTGGCACATATTGAACAGACAACGAATGGTTGTCATTGATGGCAAGTTTGTATCAGACATGAATCCCGTTGCAACAAGATCACGATTCAATCATAATTGTTGAATCCAAAATGAATCTGGACCGTAGTTTACATCCCTTGTCGGAGAGAGGATCTGAGCCGTCAGATCGGAAGCAGACACCCGTAGGCCGTCAGATCTGAATGAAAACAATGAAGAGGAGAATAGAGCTCAGTCGTTAGATCCAAGCACAAGACCCGACCATCGTCGGATCAAGGATAACCTGCATGCTCTTTAAAGTACAAGGAAAAGTGGGAGTAATTGCGACGTGCAAAATTGCGATTTAATCTGAGCCGTCGAGATCTAGGTTGATCTGAACCGTTGATTTAACTCCTTATCGGAGTTTCGTGGATCGGGATTTTGAAATGTCAAAATCTCTTGACAACGAGAACCTTGAAATCGCGATATGGGATTTCGCGATTCAATCGCAGTCGTTAAAGTTAGAAGTGATCTGGACCGTTGATTCTTTGCATGGAGGATCGGGGATTGGGATTTTGAAATGTCAAAATCTTTTGACAATGAGATCCATGAAATCGCGATATGCGATTTCGCGACGTAATCGCAGCCGTTAAAGACAGAAGAGATCTGGACCGTTGATCACAGCCTGTGTCGGAGTTTCGGGGATCAGGATTTCAATATGCAAAGAACACAATGCAACGAAAACCCCGATTTCGCGATATGCGAAATCACGATTCAATCACAGCCGTTAAAAGGAGATAAGATTCTGGACCGTTGATTCCAGTTTGTGTCGGAGTTTCGGGGATCGAGATTTCAATATGAAAAGAACACAATGCAACGAAAACCCTGATTTCGCGATATGCGAAATCACGATTCAATCACAGCCGTTAAAAGGAGATCAGATTCTGGATCGTTGATTCTATTTTGTGTCGGAGATTCGGGGATCGCAACATGGAGTGGCATGTGAACAAATTCAACAAGACTTCCGAAATCGCGATACACGATATTGCGATTCAATCGCAGCCGTTGAGCCAAGATCAAACCTGGATCGTTGATCACACGCCATATCGGAGTTTCGCGAATCGCGAAATAGAGAGGAAAAGAAACAAGTGCAACAAGGATCCCGATTTCGCGATATGCAAAATCGCGAAAACGCCTTTCACATAAAGCCTTGGTCATAGCCCTTAGTCACGGGAAGAGAAGGGGTTAGTCCAGATAAGCTCCATTTCGGAGTTTCGGAGATCGTGACATGCAGTGTCGAGACACTTGGGCACAGGAATGCCGAAACACCGAAATCCGATTTAAAAGGCAAGAACAATAAAGATTATCCAACGGTGCGGATAAACCTTGATTGTGATCGRAGGGTTACCATTCTTTCTTGCAATTAACTCCTCTGTTAAGAATATGTTAAGTGAAACARACTCGTGATGGTAAATGTGTTAACGTTTTAGTTACAGGGACAGTTGTCATTGTTCTTGCCGAAGGAGATGGGAAGTTGAATCGTCTGTTCGAGTGTATAAAAGAAGTTGAAACAGACTGTGTCGAGTTGGCTGTTCTAAAGAGAAAATGAATAAACAGTAAGAAGAAGAAAATGAGCAGAGGCATAATATGAAATTGAGAAAATGTGTATTGTGAGATGAAATGTAGAGAAGAATAACAGACAKAACAGAAGCAGAGAAAAATGAGCAGAAAAAGTTGATGCAGAGCAGACCTGCTAAACAAACAGAAGAAGAGAAGAATTGCAGAACAGTTTGTTGAAGATCAGATACAGAGAAAGACTGGTAAGAATTGATTTATCTGCATAAGTTGTCTGTGTATTCATTATTTGATATTTGAGGGTGGTTGGGAGGTGCTCGGGAGGACTGTTGTCCTCAGAAGTTCAAGTGGGGGCTTGAACACAGGAAGTTGTAGCTTCCATCTAGTTGTAGCCAGAGAAACAAGGGTGGCAGGGTGGTGCTAGGGAGAACAAGTGTTCTTTGTTATTCAAGTTGGAGCCTGTGTAACTGGAAGTTGGTGCTTCCATCCAGTTGGTGCTGGAACATTCAGGAAGTTGGTGCTTCCATCCAGTTGGTGCTGGAATACTCAAGGAGTTGGTGCTTCCTTCTAGTAGGTGCTAGAGAAACCAGAGAGTTGGAGCTCTCAAACAAGTTGCAGCTTGTAAAACAGAGGCAACAAGCTCACATTGAGTTGGTGCTCAATTATAAATGATGTACAGAACTGCAAAAGACTGCCTATCATTTCGAAGAAGAAGAGGTTTTCTCCCTTTATGGGTTTCCTCATGAAAATCTGTCTCTGTGTGTACTTTATTTGTGACTGATGGTTTTTACTTTTACTATACATATGCTGCATGTTGTTGATGATCACTTTAAGGAAGATTAATAATATTTTAAAAGGTATAAAATTGTTTAATCTCATAAACAACTGATTCACCCCCCCCCTCTCAGTTGTTTTAGTATTTCCAACAATTGGTATTAGAGCAGGTTCCTTTTTATTTAAAGGTAGATCTGTAAGCTTAAACATGACAAGTCATGAAGGGACTTCAGCCTCTAAGCCCCCTCTGTTTGATGGAACAAAATTTTCCTTCTGGAAGATTAGAATGAGAACATATTTAATAGCCTTGGGTGCTGATGTTTGGGATGTAGTAGAGACTGATATTTAATATTGCAAACCAGTTATCACTCCCATGCAAACTAGTTATCACTTCCATGCAAGCCAGTTGCAAGTTAAACAAATATGATGATTCAAAGTCTACAGATCAGAGACAATACAAGTCAATGATTGGAAACCTACTTGTTGGCCCTTGACCAAGTTTTGGGAAATCCTTGGTCATTTTGACCTATTTTGGGACTTCGACAGCTAGTCGAAGAAGGAGCGCCAAGAGAAGCAGAAATCAAGGGATCTCGGTCCACTTTTAGGTTCCTTTTAGGGTTTTGGTGTTAATGTAATGGGAAAGGAATGTCGGCCCGTGGGTTTAACCACGCTTAGGCCCACTTTTGTAATGTATAAATAGATACTTAGGCAATGTAAGGATGGGCAATGGCTTAGTGCTAGTAGTTAGATCTATGCGATCAGATGTGGATTGTAAATTCTCTGTGCATGATTGGAAGAGGCTTGCAGAGCTAAGTGCAAGTTGTTGTAAGAGGTTTTAGAAGGCTTTGTGCTGAAGTGCAAGGAAGAAGGATCTAGTGAGCTGTGCAGATCTTCTGTCCTGTGTGAAGTAAGGGTGTTGAGTGGCTTTGTGCTGTAACTGATTGAAGACACTAATAAAGAAGAAGAGTTGGTGGACGTAGCCCCAGGGTGGGGGTGAACCACGTAAATCTGTGTATTATTCTTTGTTATTTGACTTTATGTGTTTATCTCTTTCTTTGCTAAGTGCTTTGATATATTGATCTACTTATGCTTTGTGCTTCTTAGATGCGTATGAATGTTAAATCTGATATGTATGAATATGCTTAGTGCCGATCTACTGGATCCAATCTATTTTACTATTGCTAAGTGCTGAAAAATCTTAGATCTAAGAGAATACTGCGATGCTCTGTGCTATCTGTGAAGTATAATAAGGGTTGAATATTGATGAATGATCGATACTAAGTGATATAATCACAGATCTGTGTGCCAACTAAGTTTGTAGACACCTGAGTCTTGCAACCACCCCTGCCTCTACCTCGGGTGAGACTTCATCTGCTTCGCAGGTGTTGCTGAAAGGGTTGGTAGTTAGGGTTTTGTTGGTGTGCTCTTGAGCGTTGAACTCCAGGTCTACCCCTGTGCCAACAAATGGTTCCGTTGCCGGGACCTGAAACTGTGATTGCTGGGAACTAGAGAAGAAGAAGCTTTGTGCAAAGAAATCTCTGTGTGTATACCTGTTTCTCTAGTGCACAATGTTCTTCTGGTGGTGAAGAAGCAGGAGGGATGACACAATGAGATTGCGATGGTTCGCTCGACATAAACCAAATATCAAGATACTGAGGGTTATAAATGGTAGTTGGGTGTAAAATTTTCGTGGGGAAATGAACGGGAGAATTAGGGGGATTTGGGGGTGGAGCAGTCATTCTCAACTTCAGAGCAGCCGAGGGTGTAGAGTCCCAGTCCCAGAGGAACAGTTGCAGAGAGAACATAGGACATACTCTCAAGCAGTGAGAGAAATAGTGCTTTGTATAAAGCACATAGAGCTAGCACATGATTGTGCAGATTAAGTTGTAGCTGAAAAAGTGAACCAGGTTGGTACAATGTGATGTGAAAATATGGTTTCGACGTACAAGACAAGAAGACTCATGTTTGTAAGTTGAAGCAATCTCCAAGAGCTTAGTATGACAAGATTGATAGTTTTCTGATGAGCTTGGGCTTTACGAAGAGTAAAGTTGATTCTAATATTTACATCAAGGTTATGAATGATGAGCTAGTTGTATTGCTACTATATGTGGATGACCTATTCTTGACAGGAGAAGAGAATCTCAACATAGATTGCAAAAGGAAGCTTGTTGCAGAATTTGAGATGAAAGACCTAGGCCTGATGCATTATTTCTTAGGTATTGAAGTTTGGAAGAGCCCAGAGAAGATCTTCCTTAACCAAGGGAAGTATGCAGTTGAAATATTGAGGAAGTTTGACATGTTGGAATGTAAAGCCATGGCCACACCCATGGAGATGAATTTGAAGCTGCTGGTTGATACTTCGTCAAAGTTAGTTGATGCTACTCTATACAGAAAGATTATTGGTTCGTTGATGTATTTGACAAATACCAAGACATATATATGCTTTGCTGTGAACACCTTGAGTCAGTATCTAGTGGAGCCTAGACATGTTCCCCTTGTAGTTGCAAAGCATGTGATGAGATACCTTAAGGGTACATTGGATTATGGTCTCTTTTATACTGGATATTGTGACTTCATATTGTTTGGATCTACTGATTTAGATTAGGATGAAAGTGCTTTAGAAATAAAAAAAGCACTTCAGGATATTGTTTCATTTTGGGGTTAGCCATGACTTCATGGAAAAGAAGGAAGCAATCCGGTATTGATCTCAGTACGACATAAGCGGAATACATTGCAGCATGCTCCACCGGTTGCAAATCCATATGGATTTGAAAGTTGTTCACATGTTTGTTCGATCTGGAGATGGAAGCTACCATGATTCTATGTGGTAAACATAGTTTCATAAAGATGATATAGAATCCAATGTTTCATGATAAGGTGAAGAACATAGAAATATGTTATCACTACATTCGTGACATGGTGCAGAAGGGAGATGTAAAGATCCAATATGTTGACACAAATGAGCAGGTTACAAATGTGTTGACTAAGCCTCTATCTCGTGTGAAGTTTGAGTACTTTCGAGACAAGTTGGTGTAGTCCGAAAGGACCTCCTTCGAAAGGGGGAGTGATGCTAATGATACTATGCTATCCTGAACAACATCATGTAGCTCAGTTAGGATTTTATATTCTAGGGGACTGGTCATCCCTGGGCATATTCTGAAGGTCCGGTATGGATGGTCTGTCAGAGTACCTGTGCATGTATATGCCAGTTGTGGTAAGTAGTGGTAGCTCAGTTAGGATTCTATATCCCAGGTAATCTTATGATTCCTGGGTAGATCCCAAGGGTCCATTTAGGACAATCTGTCAGAGTGCCACATATGTTGTTGTTGATGCACCTGCCTCATTTTGTTGCCACATATAGATGTTGATGTTTGTTAAGGTCCTAACCCGCACACAGGTAGATCAATGTATTCAGATGTAATAAAGGTCAATATTAATAAGGCCTTTCAATAAAATAGAATAAGGTGGATGTAAGAACACGTAATAGAAGCTTCCGCTTCTAGAAGGATCTTCCTCTAGATGCTTCTCTTAATAGACATATTTAGTATAAATAAGAGGCGAGGGTATGAGAACCCTAGCTTGGAGATTATTGTAACAGAGCGTTGCTCGACTGGAGGTTGCCCCCTCGAAGAGGCCTGTGAACATTGCTAACTGAATCAAAGTGCTATTTCTGTTGCTATTTCGTATATCATTTCTGTGTACTGTGAAGATTATGCTGGATATTTTACTGTCATTCTGTCATTTCTAGCATTTCATTTCTATTCTGCATATTTTATATATCTGGTATCTTGCAAGTGGTATCAGAGAACTTTCCTTGGTAGAAATTGTGGGTATTTTTTTTCTAGGGTAGAGACGTATTCCGACGTCTTTAAGCCATAGAGATTTGTCGTTACACGCATAAACCCGTGGTTGAGGGATTCATACACGCAGGAAATACAAGTGGTTCTTAAGCACACATCTGTTGGCCAGCCTTGTAACCCCTGTTGGTACCCCTTTGAGTGGTAGCGCATCAGACATCACCTGTGTACGGATCGACCTAGATTTACCGAAGCCCTCTTTAGATAAACCTATCGGCCGCC